>JAACNH010000956.1:0-118079 GCA_019447015.1 Hymenochirus boettgeri | reverse complement strand
CCCTGTGAATAATAGAAACGAATGGCAAATAGTTATTTTTATGGATTTAATGTTCCTTTAAAGGGCAACTCCACCCTCATAAGAACATCTTTTAGAAAGAATGGCCTCTTTAAAATATGTTGATATATCATACTTTGTCCTATGAATTCATTACTGTATGCCTACAATGCTTCTGGATGCCTCATGGAAACTAAGCAATTTAGACCTGTACTGAGCCTTAGTATGCAAAACTATTACCGTTTAGGGTTTTGAGGGAGACTTATCTGTATGTAAGTTTTCATTTTAGGGCTGGACTTGCCAAAATTTCATGAAAATTAACCCAATTCCCAGGATGACAACCCATCCTGCACACCAGTCAGACACCATTTAACAAGTTTTCGGTGCATTGCCGCGTTTTCAATGATCTGGAAAAAAAACGCAAGCGCAAATGCACAAAAAACACAGCAGTATGGCCTAGCCCTTAGACCACAGACTACATTTCACAGACCCAAACTGTTCAACCATTCAAAGTGTCATGAATTTGGATATCTAAGAAAAGGAATATCTACACTTGTATAGGTTCATAACTATATATAATAACTTTATATTATGGACTAACAGTTAATTTTTACAGACAAGCTTTCAAGAGATGTACTTGTCTCATTCTTAGAACAAGCAGTACTAAATAACAAACAGTACAGCACATCAATAAAGCTTATGGAGTTGCAAGCATTGTTTTGTTGTTGTTTTTTTAGAAATCCTATTAAGTTTGGAATGTAACACAAGGATTAGCATATAGGGTGAACTATAAGCAGTAAAGCAATAAAAACAAAGTAAACACTAGGGCACTGACATAATTAGTAAAAGTATTTAGTAAGAGGCAGACAAGGTACAAGCAGACAGAGACAAGGCAGGTAAGAATGGATCAAACATTCCTGATAGTGGATAATCCCATGTCCTTACTTGGATTAGTTTGTTTAGTGTTAAATAACAGAATCATTCTAAGATCCAAGCTTTTCCTTTCTTTGGTTTTTGAAATATCCTTTTAGAATTAAAATTGTTAGGCAAATATCAGAATGATTATGAAGCGTTAAATGGTGTCTGACATGCGATTCCTTGTGCGTTTGCGTTTGCATTGCAGTGTGGCCGTGCCTTAAGGAACTATCCAGTCACACATCTAGTAGGTGTGTGTACAGCTGCATACAATTCTTTATCCATTAGCACAGCTAACTGCATTCTGACCAAAGAAACCCTCAGTCACTTCTCATTACAGTTTATTTTAAGTTATGTATGGTACTCAGAATGAGTTGGAATTGATTGTTGCAAGTGAAAATTGCTGCTTATATCCTCTATGAACACTTTATTTAATGTACCATAGAAATAGGATGTGTCTTTTAGCAGTCCAAAGCTTTTAATTCAATGCAGTGCATGGTAAATTCCATTAATCCAAATAAATTGAGTTTCATAGCCCTTAAGGCCTATAATTGCTGAATAGTGAGATAAGAGTTAAGCAAAGGAAGAGAAAACCTGTAATTTTATTTTTAATTTTAAATGAGTGTGTTAAGTAACAAATAAAGTGACATTTAAATGCAAAAAAAATCTTGACCTGTTACCAAGTAGGGGTATATGTGATAATAACAGCAATTTCAGTAAAAAATGGGAAAATATTTCTGTATATTATATATAATATATTATATATAGGCACATACCAGATCATTCCTTGATTGAAAATCAGTCCCAAGACATTGCCACTAATATCAAACTCACAATAAGATGGCTAGAATAAAAATCACATGTATTAATTTCAATTCAAAGAAGAGTGTGGCTATTGTGAATGTATTTACACATTCTGGATTATAATTACCGTACATACCTTTACAAACATTTAGCAGTACAAAGGGGAACTACAGTGGAAGAATGTCCTTTAGGTTTGAAGGCTAGAAATGTAATTCTTACAGTTTCTGTCTGTCATCTTTTAAAGATCTTTGATGTGTATACAGCTTATAGGAGAACTATCGTGTATAAAGTTTATTTAAAAAAGCAGTTAAACTGAAAAGTACATGGAACAGGGATATAATATTGGTAATTCTTACCTCCCAATATGGTTTCTGTGAGGAGCACCAGCCCAAAGAAAACTGATTTTTTTAAATCAGTCCTGGCTTCAGCACTGTCTTTAATACAGGAATAGTCCAGGACTAACCTGGCAGATGAAAACTGTAGCTCCTCAACAAAACGATATTGTGAGGTAGGAATAATCAATCCGACCCTCTTGTCCCAGATACTTTCCATTAGTTCATTTTTAGAGTATAGTTATCTTTTAATCCTACTGTACAATCAATAGACTAGTGTCGATGTAGTATTGCTCTGTTTTGACTACAAGTTTGAGAAAAGAATTGTATAATAATAAGGAGAAAGCTACGTACCCATCCATATTCCAAATCCCAGCACCAGCAGTAATTAAAGAAACGTACAAATACAGCTTGTAGGAAATCACCTGTTAGAATAGTGATGTACGTTGTCATTATATCAGAGACTGTAAGACGGACAAATTCCTGAAAATGAAATAGGAAAAACCCTTACCATCCATTCATTTAGTCTTAAAAGATTCTCCTGTTTTTTAACCTGTTCAATTTGGGTAAAATAGATCTGACTCTGGAACAAGACTTCTGATTGAAAAGTCATTAAAAAACAAAAATCAGTTGAATTAGTGTATAATGAAATGTTCCAAAAATACCACCAATTAAAACACAACACATTTTGCCCAAGGCAATGAAGAAGTTCAAGTTAAGCTGGCCATATGTTAGGCAGACATTAGATAGATCAGACATTCATCCATAGACGAACATCTAATCTATCTAATGTCTAAAAACCACATTTTACAAGCAGCAGCTCTTACCATAAGATGCTCCCGTCTGTTCATTTTGCAGTCGCAAATTGATTGCAATAAAGAACGACCTAGGCGGTTCTTAGATAGGAAGGTCAGGGCTGGAAAATTAATCCTGACATCAGAATAGGTCCCTATACAGGGATCTATATTTAGTTTTACAAGTCATAAAATCTCCTGTAAATATCCTGTAAGTAGAATGAGACATTGTGTTCCACAAAATGTGTTCTGCAGAACAGAAAAGTCAAATTAAACCCAACGTAAGTCAATGTGAGCTTGTTATTTTCTACGTTTTCTACTCAGCATGTTACATTTTTAACAATGCATTTCAATGAAATTTCACCCTTCAAAATTCTGAAAGTTATACTAAATACAGGCTCTGTTTGAAACCAGGACTCATCACTACTCATCACAATCAAATGTTGTGTTATTCACTTACCTGCAGTGTTAAATAATTTTTATTTGTAAGACTTTTAAGCACTTTTAATGACCTGGTGTGCAAATGTGTGCATTAGATGGTCAGAATTAGTGAACAATCTTGGGGGGAAAAAATATATTTAAAAAAAAACTAACCTGTCCTACCATGGTTTCCCAACATGGTCCTCGTGGGACATCTGATGCGTCTACCTGAAAAGTTGAATTTTCAGAGTGTGTTTTGTTATAAATGCTGGCTTCCCAAAATGTCATATTATACTGCACAACCTTCTCTTCTTCCCTCTAAAAATAAAAAAAGTGATGTTATTTCAAGTTTTGTAGTTAACTTTGATATATAGTTAAGGGATTAAATGTATTAGCTTGCCTTGAGATTAATTTCATCCATAAGGGCAATAAGAAATGTGTATAGATTACCCAAAAACAAAGCAAAGATGCGTCCAAGTTGCCATCTGAGTGCTATTCTTGGGTGATAATTTTCAAGTCCACTTATAACATCAAACATTGTGGGGCAAAACATTCCTAGAAGTGACATGACTGTGTTCACCTACCAAACAAAAACATATTAACTATGTTTTAAACCTCACAAATATTCAGCATTACAATGACCAAATGAAAATCATTGGAAGGGATTTTAATGCAATATTTTCTCTAGACAACAACTACACTCTAAACCACTTCATCCTTTCTTACAAGAAACCACTAGAAAATTCCACCAGTTAATTAGAACTAAGGCTCTGATACATGGCGTTTAGACCACCCTACAAAAAATAAATTTACCTACTATTCAGCTGCTTTCAAAGTCCACAAGTTGGATAAGTTTATGATATCAGCCCCCAGGCTTAAAATAGTTAAAGCTTCTGCCATCATCTCTATCACTTGGTCTGATCATTCTCCTATTGATATTAACATAGATTTCACAACACCAATTATCATTACCTATAGTTGGATATTGAATTATTATGTTGACTCATTAAGAAAACGTAAAGAAGTAATGAACTCCCTAAAGGAGTCATTGCAAGACTGTTTTAATTTAAATGAAAAGGTTGATCCTTTTTCATGTGGTTTGGCCAAACTACCCAATCAACACTTAACTTGCTTACTATTAATTTTTGATCATTCAGGATCAATAACATAACCTGAACATGATTCACAACAGTAGTAAAAAAAATGACTTCTATGTGGAATATACATTTTTTTACATATTTATTTATTTCCATATGCAGATACATACTTCATTACGTTCCCACCAACCATAGTTCTCTAGTCCTTCCAATGCAAACTGCTGTGACCTCCTAACAACAAAGTAAATCAGGTATCCACTTCCTGCAAGGGTGCACAGTACAAGGAAGTTTGCAAGGACTCGGAGGAATCGGACTAAGTGAATATTCTCTTCTTTTCTGCTTTCTTGCTCTTCCAAAATCGACTCCTTAAAATAATGTAAACATTTTTTACATGAACTTTACTGTTGCCGAATTTGGGGGAAAAAAAAAAAACTAAAGCTACTCGCAACTAAAAATGCTAAAAGAAACTAATTTAATATTCTGCTTCATGCTTTTATTTTTCTAGCCCTTCAAGTTGTAAAATATTTAATAATATATACGAGATCCTTCTGAAACTTAATAAACTTTAATTGGCCACAAACAAATATTAAAATTAGATTTTTTTAAGAGTTCATGAAAATGACATTACTGTACTATCAAGGCACACACAGACAATAGGTCAATGCTGCTGTAAATGCCAGCTTATGTGCTAATCAACAGGGAATCACAACAATTTAAACTCATAAAAGAATATTTGCAGCAAGAAGAAAGGAAGAAATAGCTTGCAGTAATCACATCTGTTTCTGTAAATGTTTTGCCTGGGGATGTGCAATAATATTGCGTGCAAGTCTTTGATAGAGAATACATAATTGGATTTTATTGCTGATTGAAAAATGTCTGTTTAAAATTAACAGACATAACAGGACAACTCATATTTGTCTTATACTGTTAAACCTACAGTATTTGAATAATGTGCTCTGTTATTTATATTTCATTTTTGAATAAAGAAAAAAACCTGGTCAATGCAGTTACAAAATGGCTGAACCAGGTAATAGTATTACATATCATCTACAGTATATGGGTGAGGAGTATTTATGTACTTAAATAAATAGTAATAAAAATATTCCAAAGAGCCTTGCAATTAGTTTAATGACACAAGAGCTTACAATCTAACTCTCTATCAGACACTCACACAATAGTAGTATGTTAATGCTTTTCAGTCATTAATTAGTTATATTGCTTTCTGCAGAGCTTGGGTACATATATTATATTGTGGGGAAGGGTCAAATAAAACTTTCTATAACATTTTCTTTCTGGTAATTTTAACATAGTTTAGGATAAATTAGGATATATTAGGATAAAGTGATTGAACACAAGTGTCAGAACAAATATTAATGGAAGTGGTTAGAGGAAAAAAATAGATCAGTTGTTACTAGTAAACTGTTAAAGGGTGTATTAGGCAACCAGTAGCCCTCCTGTTAACAACACTGCCTGCTGTGGGAGAATGCTGAGAGTTGTAGTTCAAACATTTGGAGGGCTACTGTTTGCCTATGCCTGTATATATAAGGTGGCATTTAAGATGGTGTGATAAGAACAAAAAACTAGAGGCCTAGTCACAAAGGCAAGCCAGTGCCCAACAGATTCCATATAGGAATGGCTATCACTTGAGAGAGTGGATAAGGGAATGGTAGTAATTATAGTTGTATCTAGCAACACCCTCTTTAAAGGAGAACTATAATGTATATAAAGCTTTTTAAAAAAAATAATTTAAATAAAAAGGCAAGGAGGTAGAAGTGGTAATACCCACCTCCCAGTATTCTGTGAGGAGCGCCAGCATGAAGAAAACTGCTTCATCCAGGGTTCCTCAGTGCTTAGGCACTATCTTTAATACAGCAAAGCTCAGGATATTAACCTGGCACAGGAAAACTGTATGTGCCTGGGAATAATCAATCATACTTCCCTGTCCCAGGTACTTTCTTTTCTTAAAAAGTTAATTTTTACTGTGTAGTTGCATTTAAAAGCTAAAAGAAGATTTTTTTAATGTAGATTCTCCCTTGCAATGATGGCTTTAATCACCTTTCTAAATATTATACACAATGTAAACCAAATTTAAAATGTCCCCAATTTTATTTTCTTCTTAAAGTAAATTCCGAATTACAATTAAAACACTCATTCTGTTTCACAAAGAAGCATTAGATGCTTACCTTAAAGCTTGTTGTAATCGATGCAAATTTATTGTCGGCGGTTTCTGGGTTGCCAATTAGAAAGTCCCAACTGGTGTACATTTTCCAGCTAAAGTTGAAACTGTTGTCATCACCGCCTCCATCTGCATTGGCATTTTTCGCCATGCTAATGGACAAATAAAAATAAATGTTGAATGCTATTTTATGATCATGATATTGTTTGGTAAATTCAGTTATAATTTTAGTCGAGTGCTAGAATTCCATGTTTGCCTATACTACAACATCATTATCTGGAATATCATTTAGATTTTTGCTTTAATTTGTAATTATTGGACACTTAAGTTATGGATTTAAAACATTTTATACTTTTTAAAAGGCATGCTATCCCTTAAAACAAAAAACTGGTTACCTGCCCCCAACCCAACTGATATATTTAGCACATTATTAAAAATATTATTAATCAGATATTTAATGATAATTATTGTCCCCATTCTGGTAAAGTAAGGTGGCTCCTCCCTCCATGCAGTCAGTTAAGCCTGTGACTGCTGAAACCACAACCAATGTTTTCCTGCTGATTCCCCTGTTGCCTCCACTGCACATGCGTATGTATACTGGATTATTTTTTTTTTAAATTGCCCATTAATGGAAACTTTAATTCATATCAACTATCACTGTACCATTTTTTGTTGATCTGCCCCCTATTTCATTAGACATTCAATCTGAAACATCTTACGTTTTAGCATTTCTGTAAACACTTTTGCTTTAGCTGGAATGGTTTGACAGTTGGTGTGCTGTTAGCTATAGTTTTGACAGTTGGTATATAGAAAAATAGTCAGGTCAGTGGTCAGAGCCTGAGCAAAACAAGTATTGTATTCAAGACATGCAGCAACACACACACCTCAGAGTAAGTGCTAATTATATGTATTAATTTATAGATTAAGATGACGCAAATAATTTTTTCAGCATACATACACTTTAAGCAAAGGGGTGAATGAATGTAATAAACTGGTAAAAATACCAGTTGGGATTGTGGGCAGATAACTGGCAGGTCACCAGTTTTTTGTTTTGAGTGTATATGAGAGCACAGACCATCAGTACCAAAACAAACCATCAATCGTATTATATATTACCTAAATATATAATGATTAAACATTATTTGACCTATGTACAGCTATCCTAAGATATTGCTTGGCGATATTTTTCTTATCTCTTAGAGGAACATACAGTAACATAACCTTTATTTTCTAACATTTAAGCTGCTCTACAGCTTTTATGCCTATCTACAAAGTGCTGTGGAAATCCTAATTAGATGTATTAAATAGATGTAGGATTTGAAACATATAATCCCTAATTTGTTCAGAATGCTCTGCATGACTCACAGATACCATATGATGCAAACTTAAAGTCACAAGTGTAATGACCTGACAAATATACCATTTTACAAATATTCTTGTATAAATATAGTCATTTATCCATGACATTTCCATTATGTTCAGAGTGCAAGTATATGTCCAGTTGAATTTGACTATTTTTTTGACTAATTTACTAATGAACATACAATGGCCCGGATGACTGTAAACCTTCATAGACAACGGGGGTTATTCAATAAAAGTTCTTATCGTTTAAAATGGTGCTAATTTTGCCCCAACCAATCAGATGTTAGCTTTCAAATGTTACATAAGTTCTGATTGGTTGGGGCAAAATTAGCACCATTTTAAACAATAAGAACTTTTATTGAATCTCCCTGATTATGTGCTATAGTTATCCTATGACAACAAATGATAATTACACAGAAAACTTGCTTATATTACTTACGTTCTTATGACAACCATGAAACTATACGCAATGGTGCCAATTCCAACCAGCAAATAAGAAAGGGGTAATCTAAACTGCAGCCATCCAATAGTCCTCTGGTTGTTGTAGTAGCCATAGAAGAGTACAGAATACTGTGCAAACCCCTGAAAAATATATACCTTTATCTCCTGTATTTGCAATTGTTAATGCCCAGTTAACTATTACTACTACTTTAAAACTGTAGTTTGTTTTCTTTTTATTTGATTGGTTTCAATCCTATTTTATAAGATTTAGAGAAATCAGATTAATTTAGGCTAGCTCCAGACGAATGGCTGTGCACTGTTTGTGCATTGTTTTCAGTAGCGGTTCCAGATGTTTGCCGCTAGGAAAATGTTGCATGCAGCATTTAATACCGGCAACAATCAGAAACCATTAGGGACAATGCTGCATGAACGGTGCATAGCGGTTCGTCTGAACCTAGCCTTACAGATGCTTCATAGCTGGTGGTGTTAGGTTCAGCAGGACATAGGTTTAGCAATTCCCTCTTTAAAGGAGATCTTTAATAGAGATGTCTGAACTTTGCAAAATCCGGTCCGCTCGAGGATCTGCGAATTTTCGAGAAAATTAGAAAATTCGAAAATACGCAAGCGGACCCATCAAAATGAAAAATACCCTCGAAATTACGAGATTTTTAGAATTTTCGAAAATACGAGAAAACTAGTATTTTCGAAAATATGTATTATTTGTTACATATTTATTTTGATTCATAATCGTTTATAGCTTGCGGTGTGACAGAGGTCACATTTAAAATTTGCTTGGCATTTGGGTACCCTTTTTCTGTTCACTTTTGTATTGCTGGCCAACAAAACTCTTTCGATCTTTCTCTCTCCTATCTCTCTAACATCACATGTTCAATTAACTTTGGCATGTTTAGATCTCAGGTGTTTATTTTGTATGAGTATGCAAAGAGTTACCATTTGCAAGCAGTGAAAAAGTTTGTTAATTGAACAGCAATGAAAGTGTTCATTGTAAAACACATTCCGTTTATTTTGTTTTTCGTTTTTAGGCAGGGTATTCTTAGTCATGTCTATATGCATGCTTAGCATTATATAAATTATTTGTTAACTTGTATTTATTTGGAAGTGTAAGTTTTTATGTTAATTGGCCAATGTGAGGAGAGCCTGTTTTTTTTTTTTAAAACTCCTCCCATGGTGGGACAATGTGTGATTTGACTGCAGATTGCAACATGTTGGATAAGACATTGCACTGCCTATGGAAAATAAAGATTTTTTAAGGAATTATATGCTTTAGTTTGTACCTTTCTGGTAAAGAACCCATCAGAAGAGGTAAATGTTTTTAAGAAAGTACTTATTATGAGCTTGAATGTTATTAGCCTTAATGTGGTAGCCATTAAATAAATGCTATATTTTCTATAATCCAAGTAGGGCAAAAGGTCTTATGCACTCTTTCCAGCCCTGGGTGCAGACTCCTCCAAGTACCCAACCTCACTGGTATACATGTCAAATAAAGAAAATATTGAGGGTCACACTCCAAAAATAAATATCCAAATTTATTGGTGACCACACGTCAGAAATTCAAAACATTTTTCAGGGGGTAAACGTGCCCCCTTCCTCAGCTGATGAGGAAGGGGGCACGTTTACCCTCCAAAACATTAAACCCCCATAATGTTGTGAATTTCTGATGTGTGGTCACCAATAAATGTGGATATTTATTTTTGGAGTGCGACCCTCAATCTCTTCTATATTTTCTATAAGACTTTTACAGCATTACACAAGAACAGACCCAGAAGGCCAGTTGTACACTTGTGTTGGCTTTATTATCAGTACAACATAGGACTCTGGTCTGCAGTGTAAAACGTAATTCAAATGACATCATCAAAGGACATCAAGGTTAGGAAGAGTTAAGGCTAGAAATTCCATGCTCATCCTGTATACTGTATCAATGAGCTAAGTGAGAGAGACTTACACATTCTGATTGACAATTTGCTTGTCTCCACTGATGAAGGAGATAGAGGTCTACAAATAGTTTAAAGGTTTCTTTTTACTTGAGCTGTAGAAATGTCTTGGGATGGTATGCCAGATCTCATTCTGAAACCGATAGCCTTCCGCTGTATTGTGTGTCTGCTTATCTAACACAGCTAACATTTGTCAGTTTTAAGCAAGTAATTCAGTTAAAACTGTATAACCAGTAAATGAACATGTTATAGATACATATTAGATATTAAGCATGGACATAAACACAAGGGTTAAGATGTAAGGTAGTAAGTAATCAAATATCATTATTATTTTATTTGTGTATTGTGGCTATTGGTTTGTTATATGTCAAACATTTCTGCATAAATATGCAACAAAAACTTACACTGAAGTCCCAAAGTGTAGCAAAATTCATTGCAGTTGGTTGCTCAGCCCTTGGAACTGTTTTTCTGGGCATAGTACCATACGGTTTCCCCATTAATGCCTATAGATGTCCATTTAAGACAGTTAAAAATAAAATATTAAAATAGATAAGGCCCACTCAATGTCCTTAATACAGTAATGTATTAGTGCTGGTAGAGACCACTTCCTCAGGTGTAAGTGAGCTACAATGAGACTGCCCACACCTATTGGGTGTGATACAACAACTATTTATATTTTGTACATACCGTAAGTACATTTTAATACATATATTTCAATACATGTTGCTATATAATAAACTTGTTATAATACTATTAATGTCGACTGTGTATTACATTGCAAACACCAAGTCAGATATTACTAGAAACACAAAATAAACAGAAACATTTGTGTAGGTTTTATATTTAAATACATTCACCCATGCTCATTTAAAATAATTATTTTAGAAAATCATTTTTATTAAATGTAATTCTAAGCAAATGACAGGCATAGACTAGCAGAACAATTGATTGTTTTTTGTTGATTAAAAATGTAATTGCTTGGTATTAGTTATTTGGTTTTCATTAGCAATAGTAAATAGAGCAGAAAATGACACATCTATCATGCTAAAATTGTATTATGTTTCCGAAAGTATAAATTGTTCAAAAAAATTCAATTACTTTTTCATCTTTAAAAATTATATATTCTAATTGTAATATTTTAATATTGCTTTCTGTGGTTAAAGAACAGGCAAAGCAAAGCACAACACAATGTATTTAGGGGGAAAAAATCAGAAAATTAAAAAATTTGTGAATCCACCATTGAAGTCAATGGAATTTTTTTTTTTTTTTTCTGCCTAAAATAATGGTTTAAATAGCAGTGGTACTTATTGTAAATCAACAAATATTACAGCAAGAGGAGCACACTACTTCTTGTGAATTTCACAGTTTATTAGGTGCAAAACAAAACCACTACATCGTTTCAGGGTGCTTACTGCCACCTTCCTCAGGTAGGGGCAGTAAGGAAGGGGGCATTAAGCACCCCAAAACGTTGTTGTGGTTTTGTTTTGCACCTAATAAACTGTGAAGTTCACAAGAAGTAGTGTGCTCCTCTTGCTGTTATATTTGTTGGATTACCTTCTGGGTAGAGGGTGTGGAGGATTGCACCTACAGACTACTAGGCCAAAGCCATTGGCAGTGTGCTAGAGTGGCTTCAAATTGGATTTACTTACTTTAAATGGCTCTGGGACATTGGGAATAGTCCAGGGAACCTGTCCCTGTGAAAAGAACATCCAAAAAATGGAAGTAGCACACACGCACACTACTTCTGTTTTTCTGCAAGTCTCGAACGGCTGAATTTGAGAATCCTCTAACGTGGCTCAACTAGGGACCCCCTCCCGGGTCCTTAGAAGGGCCATTGAAGCCCTTGGAAGGGCCTTTGGGGGCTTAAGGGGTCCCGCAGCTTGAAACCGGGACACCCCCTTGGAAGGGCTCTTGTGGCACTGACAAGTGCCTTTTGGAGCTTAAAGGGTCCCCCCTGAGCTGGAAAAGGGAGCTAGTGGCCCTTGGAAGGGCCCTTGTGGCACTGACAAGTGCCTTTTGGGGCTTAACAGGGGGGGTTCAGTCTGGATTTAAAAACCTCCAGGCTTGGAGCAGTTCTAACTAACTGGGGTAAGGAGTTCCATAAAGGGTGCGACATGACGGAAGACTCTGTGACCAAAGAATTTTAGGTGAACTTTGGGAATGAGTAGGTTAATTAAACCTGATCTGAGGTTGCAGGAGGAGTAATGGGGTTGCAACAACTCTTTCATGTATCCAGGGCCTTAATTATGCAGTGGTTTATATGTTAGTAGGTGTAGACACACTTGCTGGGAATTTTGATCCCAATCTACTTAAGTGTACAGTATGTTGTATCAAGCAACAAGGAAAAAACCTTGTTATAGATGAAATTGCTTTTAATAAAACTTACATACAAACACATCAGCACGTACTCATCTTCTGTATGCTATTAAACCACTTATATCAAGACTACATCCAAAGTGCAGTTGCATCCACCCAATACCTCTCCCTGTTCTACACAAATAGTCCTCAACAAATTACAGCACAAGCACAAGTTTTGGGTTTTGAGTACTGAACACACATTCTTCACACATCCTTAACTAATAGAAAAACACAGTCAGCCCTGTTCTTCAAGAGCGGCAGTCACAAGCAAAAGGGGTTAAAATCATGCTAACCAATTTACTGACAGTTAGAATTACTTTAACCCTTAGCTGGCAGCTGAGAGATTATATATATGTCCGGCTGCGCAGCTCTTTGGACATAAGTATTTATGATCAGCTGGCGTTAAATTCTTACATCTGAAAAAATGTACCTAACTCTGGGTAAAATTCAACCACAGCTACACAGCCGCTGATAAATCTCCCGTTCAAAATAAAAAAAACTTCCATAGTGGAAAAAAAAAATGTGTAGTAGTTTAACCATCTATAATACCTTAAATCTAAATAATCCAAAAGTGTGCAAACAGTGAGGCTAAATTATCGCAGGACGTCCTACCTCTGGAACCATAACTAGACCAAAGGTTAGTCCAAAAAGTATCATATTAATGCCATACATCCAACGCAGGAAGATAAAATAGGAAGCGACCGAGGAGCCAAAATGACCTAGGAACACAAAATATTTCTATAAGCACTGTATATAAATAGATTCATCTGACATTAAAGGAGTTTAAAGCCACATTTTCCCTAACTTAAAGGTGAGAAACTGCAAGTTAAAGTGATGTATCACCTGTATGCTGCCCTCCTCTTTCACTTCCAATTTTTAGCACAGATAAATCCTATGTAGTTTATTGGAGAACCTTGATAAATTAGATCAAGCATGTCAACAAACTAGGGCAGGCGGCAGTACCCACATGGCTCCCAGTTTCTGGGATGAAAATCAGGGAAAACGTGTTTAAATAAAAGGTTAATTAAATATTTTTCATGTTCAGAATAAAAAATTCAAATATTAACTTTCATTTTGGAAATCCATGATCATAATCTAGGTTTCTTAAAAAAAATAGCAAAAAAAAGCAAAAAATAGTTTCTGGGTTTAAAACGGACAATATCGGCATATATATTACTATATTACTGTATGTCTGAGCGAAAAACGTACATGTAACCTACGTCTGTGTTTATTCATATGGTTGGGTGATGCCGTTGATCCGCCAAGCAAGACGCTGAATGGACTGGCTACACATTTGGGGATATTGGCAGAAATGGCAAGCAATTGTACAGTGTACAATTACATACAATTTCATACATAGGTTAAGAATACATATATATAACCTATGGATAAATTGATATAAGTGCAGTAGGACAATAAGTGGGTAGGACAACATACAGATACAAGTGGGGGGGATGGGTACAAAGTGCTTGAGATGGCTAACAATCATTTGTTGTGCTGGTGCTCAGAAAGATAGGATAACAGTCTAGATTTGAAAGTATTAATAGATATCACCTGGCAAAGTGAGAGAGGAAGAGAATTCCAAAGGTAGGGAGCAGCAAGAAAGAATAGTTTAAGGTGGGAGGAGGCAGTGTTCTTTGGGGGTTTGTGGAGAAGATTTCCTTGTGAGAAACGGAGGGCATGGCCAGGAGCACATGGGGCCAAGAGAGAAGATAGGTTGGGGGTGCAGCAGATTGTAGAGATTTAAAGGTCAAAAAAAGGTGTTGAATATTATTCCTTGCTTGATAGGAAGCCACCCCATATACTGCAGTATCGGGGTTGCAGGTTCTTGCTTAAAAGAGAGTGAAATTATCTGAACTGCTTAGTTTAGGATCGACTAGAGAGGAGACAAATGACAGGATGGAGACCAAGTAGAAGAATATTACAGAAGTCAAGACTGGAGAGGACAAGAGCATGCACAAGCATTTTAGTAGTGGATTTTGAGAGGAAAGGGCAGATCTTGGCAATATTGCGAAGGAGAAAACGACATGTCCTGGTGACATTGTTAATGTTCTGACAGTAGGAAAGAGAGGAGCCAAAGATTACTCCAAGACGACAACCAGTTTCAGGGTTAATAACCACATTATCAACAGAAATAGAACTTGAGAGGTTACTGCAGGGGTGGACATGTAGATTTGGGTATCATCTGTGTAAGGTGAAAACTTAAAGCCAAATGAACTGATTATATCTCCGAAAGAGAGTGTAGAGGGAGAATAGTCAGTGGCATGCGCAGGATTTTCAAGGGGGGAATCCTAAATAGGTTTTCCTGGGTCAGATGAACAGGCAATTTGACACGCTGGTAAATCATATCCGATCGTGTGGTCCATAGGAGACATTTACTGTGGCCGAGCACTGTATAGCAGTGAATGGTCAGGACATAGAATTTGTCTGTATGTACCGGGCCTCCTTTAGCACTAGAATATATAGGGGAGCACACTAAAAATGGTGAATTCAAAGTTCTATTGTGAAAAAAATGCTCCCCTATATATTCTAGTGCTAAAGAAGTGTCTGACCCTAGGAGTGGAGGGCAGGGGGACTGCACCTACGGATTTGTCTGGCATTGAGCCAACAGCGGTGTGCATAAGTGTGACCTTGGTTGTTTTGTGTGCCAAGGCTAACGTTCTGTTTTACTGAGAAATCCACATTTGCACTACATTATTATTAGTGTCTTTCAAAGTCAGAGCTGTGACACAGACGGGGAATATGACAGAATTTGATGAATTTTGTCAGTATCGGGACCTATCAGTCAAGATTGAAAACTTCTATTACCAGTATGTAATGGGCACAATGAATGATCATTCTGTATAAAGAATATATGGAACAATCATTCCTGTGTGTATATATATATATATATAATGTTGATACAGATCTCTATCACAGGACAGACTGGATACATTTTTTAAACAAACAAATAGTGCTTCTCATTCACAACTCAATTGACAATTGACAATCTATATAACAGTCTATGGACACCAGGAGATGTAGAACAGCAGCCTGCACTGAGCAGGCAGAAATGGGGTATTCCAGGCACCAGTAATCCCCCCAGGCCCCCATAAACAGTAACGGTCCCAAAACAGAGCCCCGGGGAACCCCCACACTAAGCGGACCAGGAGAGGAAGTCTTATTAGCACAGGAGACAGAGAAAGATCTGTTAGAAAGATAAGAATAAAACCTTGAAGCAGATAGATTTAGGATGCCAAGTGAATGTAGAATTTATATGAAAAGAGAATGGTTTTAAGTATCAAAGGCAGCCGATAGTTTAAGGAGAATGGGGATACAGAAATGGCCCTTGGATTTTGCAGCTTATAGGTTATTAGTAACCTTACAGAGGGCTGTTTTGGTTGAATGACCCAGTCAAAATCCTGATTGCAATGGGTCCAATAGGTTATTAGCATGGAGGTGGTTAGTAATACATGTAAAGAGGAGACGTTCTGAGAGTTTAGAAGCAAACTGTAAAAGGGAGGTAGGGCAGTAGTTAGAGAGGCAGGGGGGTCAAGAGAGGGTTTTTAAAGTAGGAGCTGGACACACGTATGTTTGAAGGCAGCAGGAAATATCCCACGTTATAACGTTGTGGGTTATTTTTGGTAGGGGAGCAAAGAAGTCTATGATAGTGGATAAGATAGCGTTGTAGGGGTATGTTAGAGAGTCAGGGTTAAAATCAATAGCGAGGGTAGAGCCAAGAGAAGAAGATCAATTGCTCGGGTGTTGAGAACAATATATTAACATAACAACATATTATTCTTAGCACTGTTACCAATTATAATTCATTTCTGTAGAATAGGTAAAGATGAGGTACCTCTCAAGGACTTGAGGAAGGACCACGAACAAGTCCAAAACATGTACTGTGCAATAAACAGATAGCAATTTCATTATTGAGTTGCATGAAGTCTTTAAGAGGTACCTTATCATTACCTATTCTACAGTACTTGTATGCTCTGGGGCAGAGCACAGAGGAAACCACCAAGGCAGCTATTTATTGTGGAAACCCGTTTTTACGGCTAATAGTATAATTCATTCCCTAGTGTTTAGTGACATTTAGATTTTTTTCCCCCAAAGTAAAATACACAGCTTTATCTGCCCCAGCACTGGAGCAAATCAATAAACAGAACCCCAGGTTAAACAATCATTAATATTGCAGGTGCCCATTATATGAATCTATGTGCAATTTGCCCAGATCTTTGGAGAAGGAGACTTGTAAGAAAAAAACAAAACTATTTTAAATATATTATATTTTATCTGTATTGAAACTGCATCCCAACATCTAGGTCTGGATTAAGGTTTTCCTGGGGAAACCTACCAATTAGCTTTACTGTCTGTGTCACCTCCATTTCCTCTAGACTGTATGTTCACTGAGCAGGGTCCTCTTTTCTATTATATTATGGTATTGTTGTAAAATAACTCCTCGCTTTGTGTATTTGATATTATAATTGTAATTGTAAACACCACAGAAGTTGTTGGCACTATATAAATCCATATTAATAATAATAAAAAAGACTGCTTCCAACTCTGATATATTCAAAAGCCTATGGCTTGGGAGTCACCTTATTATTATTATGGATTTATATAGCGCTTTACAATTACATGAGACCCTGTCTCCAAGAGCTTACAATCTATGCACGTTTATTTGACACATACAACCTATCAGTATGTCTTTGATTGTGGGGGAAACCAGAGTGCCTGAAGGAAACTGACGCAAGCACAGGGAGAATATACAAACTCCTTGCAGATGTGTCCAAGGGTGGACTTCAGCGCTACAAGGCATCAGTGCTACCTTAGAGGTTAAGACCCTGGTTAATTGCCCTGTATTTGTCTTCCCACCCCCCAAAATCCTGCACCCTTCAGACTTAAAGAAATGAGGGATGTAATAGGAGTAAAATGGAGGTAAAGAAACATGTGTGGGAAATTAATTTATTGCGGTGATTCAGATTAAACAGCACAGAAACAAAACAGTTGAATGACTTACTTTCTATTTCCTTTATTTTCATCTCCCATGGTATACAGGCAGTTTTAAAATTTTCAAAATCTCTCTGAAACTTCATCCATTTCTAAAAAAAAATACAACCGAAAAAACAGACTTTCATAACTCTTAATTTACAGCAAGGAATCATGTTGAAATTACAATAGCGATACTAGAAGTTCCAAATTATTCTTTGCAGTGCATTATTTTATGGGACAAACCACTGTTATGTACTACGCAATATTTTACTTTCTGTAGCTCTTTCTGGCAAACATTGTATAGTGGATAATGCACCCCCAACTGTAAATTATAAGGATATTAGCAGTCTCCGAGGAGTTCCGTGACCATATAAAAGCACAAGGCCGCAGGCCAAGTGCTTTTATACAGGGAACGGAACTCCAAGGGGTCTTCTTATATCCTTATAAGTTAAAGAAGGGGGTGCATTATTGATTATAATCTACCCCTCTACCCCTTCCCCTAATTTAAAGACTGACCTGCAATGTAATAGCTGAACAACCCCCCTCTGCACTAAACTGTGACAGGGCCCCCCTATGTGTGAATAATCCTTGTCTATCAAGGATACCCTGCAACAGGGTCACCCCTGCTGGACAGTTACAGTGACCCTCACTCCTCCCCCAGAATCCCCATTACTTTAGGCTGCAGACTTGCTTAAGAGACCTGCACTGGTAACTAACTATAGAAAGTATAGCCGCATTCTATTTTTCCGTTCTCCTCCTTCTTGGGCCTTAATCAGGGGATGATATGTTCTTACCTTGGACAGCCACGAGTTGACCAGAGTGCAGAAAACCACATCGCACACATGATTAATGGAAGAGGGGGAGGAGCCCGGAGAACAAGAATGAGGCTATAGTTTCTACAGTTAAAGGGGAACTGTGGTCTCCAAACAAGTTGAGTTTAAATGAAAGGCCAGGTTCCCACCTCTAAAATGAGCCATCAACCACCTCTCTACATGCTGCTCCACAGCCCAAGATATAAAGAAATGACTAAGCAGAAAGTTAATGGGTGGGAGGCTGACATGTGACATTCCTAAGGCTTCTCCTGCACAGTGCTGCCGGCGAGCACAGCCTCAGACTCTCTCAGTGTGTGAGTGAGACAGGGAGTCCCTCCTCCTCTCTGCTGTGTGAAGAGCCTGCAGCTGCAGAGAAGGTAAGGGAATCTACAGCCTTTCTCTCTCACTATGTGAAAACAGCCTTTTCAGGCAGAGTTCTCACTCTGCCTGAAAAGGCTGTTTCCACAGAGTTTTCGGGGGGTAGGGGGGTGTCAGAGTAGCCCACAGCACCTGTCAGAGGCGGGGCTGGCACCCAGGGGGGCGGGGCTAGGCACCCACGAGTGGGTGGGGCACAGCACCCACGGGTGGGCGGGGCCACGTGGGGCTGTAAGGGAATGGGCCAAGGGGGGCCTGCAACTGGAGGGACCATGGGGTACATGAGTCGAAGGGACCAGGGGGGCTGCAAAGGGGAGGAGACACAGGGCAGACAGGTTTCCGAGCAGGAAGCAGGAAGTGCAGGGGACCTGGTGATGCTGCTGCCATATCACACACAAAAATGTAAATATCTTCAAAACTATGTAAAATAAACAATGGAAATAAATTGCAAAAACTCCCTAGCAATTCCTATCAATTTACCTAAAGTCATTTTTGGACCATAGTTCCTCTTTAAGTGACCAGTGCGCCTACAGTACAGATTGCGGCCATAAGTGTTGGCCATGGGGATGGGGAGGGTGGGGTGAGGGTCGGGTAAAGCACTTCCTGGTTATAGCTGTATATAGTTCAGGGTATAGCTGTGACAATGCAGTGAACGTAGGTTACTAACAGATGTTGTAACGCAAACCAGTGTTACATACCTGCCCAAGATCCTGTGAGATGCAGTAATCTGTTTGCAAGACTTACTGCATCGCAGCATCCCAGGCAGATGAGAAGCATTAAGTGTTGCACTACATAAACCAAACTTTTCCTATATTACATGGGCTGCACTGTTTTGGTAATTGCACATCCACCAAAAAGTTAGCGTTAACCCACACTTACCTAATAATTCTGGTAGCGTGGGTTTTACACTGATTTGGCCATTAATGCATCACGCCTCATTGTGCAGCCTTCAATGCCTCATCATTATTTTTGCATTCCCCAATAAAGACCTTGGTAGTTGTGTATAATGCCAAAAATAACAGGATTTTTTTTTCTGTCTCCTTCAAGCAAACAGGTCAGAAAATGAATTTCTATGGATTTTAAAAGCATATTTTCCTTTTAATTTCCATGTCTCTTTTAAAAGGAAAGAACTTTTCTCTTTCTATAAAGAGAATAATGATATAGGATGGCTCCTTGTTTTAAATAAATAGTCTGTCCAGTTTGTTATCTTTATGTTACCCTGTGCACAGGTTATTAGTCTGTCCAGTTTGTTATCTTTATGTTACCCTGTGCACAGGTTATTATTAAAAGAAAGAAATGCCGCTGGGATATCTATAATGTGTATTCATCTTTTGCAGTGCTAGAGGTACTAGGAGATAAAGTGACTTGGTCAGGTTTACAAGAAGCTGACACAGGAATCAGAGCTATTCAGAGTCAGTTCTCTCTGCAATAGATCCTCTGTCATGACCTCTAGAAGAAAGTAGATCTTTCACACTAGATAAATATAGACATTATTTAGAGTTGACAATCTTTCCATCATCCATTTGGCCCAGAGTCCGTTCTTTGTTGTAAATATAAATTCCTGTATCTATTTGTGATAAAAAAATCACACCATTGATTCTATAACTGCATTGCCATTTCATTGCAGTTATAGAATATAACATGCACTGTTTTGTTTTATGTCAGTTAGTGTGCATATATGTGTTAAGATGGATGGGGACAGATCAACACATGTATATAGGTTCACTCATTCAGTCAGATATACATAAATTCCATGACTTTTTAATATGTTCTATAATAAAATGTATCAGCTTCTTGCAAGATGAAAAACAGTATTTTGGCTATCTTGAATCACTTGTTCTCATCATCCTAGAGACTAGAGATGGCCGAACTTATGTCCGTTTTCGAACGTTCGAAAAAGTTTGAAAGTTCGAAAACGGACCCATTAAAGTCAATGGGAGGCAAATAGTTTGAAAAGTTCGAATGGAATACAACTAAAATATCATTTTTATATATAAATTTGCAGATGTTTCTGCCAGTGAGGCTGAAGAAGAGGGTTGATCACCCCCTGCAGGCCCTGCAACACCCCCACCAATGCCCCAGATAAGGCCTGCAATTTCCCCTTTCCCTCAAACACCACCACCAGCATGCGCATGGAGAGGCGCATGATCTCCATGCAAAGAGACATGATCTCCATGCTTACAGCGCGAAATAAAAAAAAATAGGTGCATTTCCCACCACATTTCTTATTGTTATTATTATTATTATTGTTATTCTTCTTATTATTATTATTATTATTGCACCAAAAAAGTAACTGGTGCCTTTAGTAACAAGTTGAACCAAACAAATCTCTGTGTTTTATCTTTACAAATCACTACAAACATAATTAGTTAGGCTTTTCCCACACCCCATTGGCTTCTCTCCCTCAGTGTATGCTTCGTGCAAGGGAAAGCAGGGAAGGGGATAGGGTTTGTGGGAACAGCACACATTGAGTAACAGTAGACCCACTGCAGTTTGACAACATTATTGCGGAGCCAGGCAGGCTTGGCCCCACCGGACAGACCCCATACCCCATTGGCTTCTCTCCCTCAGAGTATGCTTCGGCAAGGGAAAGCGGGGAAGGGGATACGCTTCGTAGTAACATTATTGACAACATTTTGACAATTTGACAACATTATTATAACTCCTACACTGTCAGGTCTCCACTAAACACACTCCAACACACTGACAAAGTGGTGCTGGTCACATTGCCTTTTATACCCAGGGGGCTGGCAATACTTAAATTAGCTGCCATAGGTTGATTTTGGACATGTGGGCATCTTTTTTTTTAAATCTTCGAACGGTCGAACATTCGAAAATCATCGAAAGTCCGGGAAATATCGAAAGTCCGAGTCCAGGATAGTTCGAGAAGTCCGGGTCCGTTCAAACTCGAACAGTTTGGCTCGAACTTGCGTTCGAGTTTGAGTTCTATGCCATCTCTACTAGAGACCCTTAAAATCATTACTGCTCGGTGTACAGTTAGGGATCCTTTGTTATAGAAAATTTTAATTAGAACTAAACTAACAGGGAGATTCAATAAAAGTTGTTATTGTTTAAAATGGTGCTAATTTTACCCCAACCAATCAGAGCTTATTTAACATTTGAAAGCTAACATCTGATTGGTTGTGGCAAAACTAGCCTTTTAAACAATAAGAACTTTTATTGAATAACCCTGTTCATTTTTTAAAATTCAGATACGAACGCTTTTCTCCCGAGAACATCTATACATTGTAAGATACTTCTCCAGTAAGTTACATTTACATACATGTAAAAAGTATATTCTGTAACTAAGAGGGCTTCCATGTTGTTGCCAGTACAACTCATGGTCCATGTAGTCTTCACAGAGCCTTGTGAGCGTGTTCACCTATTGTTCACCACCCCTGACTTTACTGTTCACCATCTCTATGCACATTTTTTCCATACACATGTCTCCACACTAGAGATGACAGAAAATCCGGTCCGATTTTGGATTTTTAATAATCCAAATTCAGACCCATTAATGTCAATGGGTAAATTTTTTTTGAAAAGTTTGAAATAAAATAAGGTTAAAGTAGCAATAGTAACTTGTTGTACATGGTTTTTAGACCTGGGAAATGTCCTGGGGAACACAAACAAATATCCAGAATTTTAAATAAAGTAACTTCCTTCACACGCACACTACTTTCGAGCTTCCGTATTCGACATTCTAAAATTATTCCGAAAAATTCCTAGAATCTGTCTCTGAATCTTTTAAAAAGGGGTAGTTATTATTATACAAGAGGAATAATGCTCAGCTTGAGGTGACAATGCTTCCTTGTTGCATACCTCAACAAAAAGGGGTAAAAATTACAACTACTCTTAAAGAGAAAGTTCAGTGGAAAATATTATTATACATACTATCAGTATATCTTTATGATTGTGAGGGAAACCAGAGTCCCAGAAGGAAACCCACACAATCATGGGGAAAACATACAGATTCCTTGCAGATGTGTCCAGGGGGGGATTAAAACCCAGGACTTCAGTGCTGTAAGGCATCAGTGCTAACCATTGTGCCAATGTGCTGCCATTTGTGTGTCTTTTATAAGCTATAATGCATTTACCTTAAGCATCATGACTTTGTAGGCATAAAACTTTTTTCCTTTTCCTTTCCCAAGGGCTCCTTCAAATTTTTCCACAAATTCCTGTGCATCCCTGAAATGGTAGTTATAACAGTGTTTAATGTCCCTATGTGTTATATTTTTAAAAAAAACATCTAAAGCTCTTGCAACAAAAAAAATAAAAATTAATGTTAAGCCATCCATTATGGCTTAACATTTGTATGGCAAAGCATTTGTATAAAAAAAAAAAAGCATAGAAATCTCCTATTTAAAATTTTGATTCAGGTTCTTGATAACTTTAATTAACACTTTATTTAAAGGCATGTCCACCACTCAACTAAATTTTCCCCACTGCTGGTCCCTCTGTATAGTGTTGGAAAATCCTTACCTTTCTCCTCTTTTTTTTTTTTTTTTTTTAAACAATTTGCTCCTTATGGTTGTCCTGCAGTGCTTGTTCAAAGGCCAGGAAACTGAAGACTAAAGTTGGCCATACACATGCAATTTGTATAGCATATGTGCCGACATATTGGTAACATTGGTAACTGTTGGCACACATGCTGTGGGAACCGCATACACATATCCGACTGATCCCCATATGCAGTATGGGGATTGGTCAGTCATGCGGCCATACAGGGTACGATCATATCGGCTCCCTTTACTAAAGTAAAGGGAGCCAATAACAACAGAAGGAAATTTTCCATCTTTCCCAACCGACCGAACGACCGACTATTGTCGTTTGTCTGCACTCTGGTCCGTCGGGAAAAGCCCATACACATGAACAATAATGGGTAAAGCCTCTCTGTGTGGAATATGGTATTTGCCCTCCTGGAGGACTCTGGCATGCTCACCCCCCACCCTCGGGAACCCCCTGCGCTGTACTTTGCTCTAATGTTGGGGGAACGTTGCTGTAGTAGACCCCCTCCTCCCAACCCTAAATGCTAGGCTTCTAACTTTAAAAAGTGCCCAGACTTAGCGGACCTCGTTCCCTCAGCTCTCTCAATAGTTTTTAGCCATGTCTGTGATTGGCTGACATAGCAGTAGCAGTAGAGGCAGAGGTCAAGGGAACGAAGGTGAGTAAGTCTATTTCTGAGAACTTTTAAGTTAAAACCCTAGTGTTTAGGGTTGAAGAGGGGCCCCCTACACTACAGAAAGTGTATATTTGGGGGTGGAGATACCCTTTGACACTATAGATTAGATGAGATTAACTTAAACTCCCCCTAGTCTACCCTTTAATAATTATTAATTGAGATAACTTTGTTCTCCTGTTAAGCATCACATAAGACCAAAGAATCAGAAGCTCCTATAATACTGTAGCTGTGACAATACAACTCTTCACTACAGATAAGGTACTTAATAGAAATCATGGAACAGTACTTTAAAACTTCCAACTTTTGTTTCATTTTCCAAGGCTTGTTGCGTATGGTGGCAATAAGTTTCTTTTTTTCTTCAACTGCTTCCTTCAGTTTGTCTAACTCTTCTTCTGTAATGGCATCCTCTTCAGAGTCAGACCTATATAATATAATATATAATAATAATAGAACAAAGTTTGGCATATTAGAAGATATATTATTTATAGATTGATAAAAATATTAAAAAGTAGTTGTTGCCATTAAAAAGATGCGGTTAAATCAGAAAAGTTTTACACTTGAATGCTAAGTCATGTTTAAAGTGGAACTAAAGTCTCCAGACAACATTGTCCCAATAGACAGAGCACTTTCACAAACATACAACAAGCTGTGTTTCACCTCTCCCTTTGCTGTGGCCATTGGGGATTTATGAAAATAACCTAGGTCTAGGGGTCAGCTCCCACAATCCACCTAAGCTGGGTAAACCCCCAGCTAGGTGCCTGCGTACAGGCACATGCTCTGCAGAGCTCAATAGATCAAAACAAGGAAGTTGCAGCCTTGCTTCCTAGAAGCTGACAGCCTATCACATTATAGCACAGAGATCCTCCCTCTCCCTGACACAGAACAGGGATTTCAGTTTTTTTTTTCAAACATATTCAAGGCTCCTGTCCTAACAATGATATAATCCTTTACTTTTCATACAAAAAGAAAAGTAATCTTTGCAGTGTATTTCAAAGATAGCATGGATGTAAGAAACAGAATACTAACTATTTCAGCAAAAATAAAAGTAAGTCTGGGGAATAGAACCTGCAACATGTACATTTACTCTGTCTTGCTAAAAGCAGAGCTCTTACCTCTAGGCTAAGAGAGATAACACATAAACCATTGGTACATGTAAAATATTGTACTAGGAACATAATGGAAACAAACTCGTGACCTTCTTAACTATATCAGGGTTATTCAATAAAATTTCTTATTGTTAAAAATGGTGCTAATTTTGCTCCTACCAATTAGATTTTACCTTTCAAATGTTAAATAAGATCTGATTGGTTGGGGTAAAATTAGCACCATTTTATACGATAAGAACTTTTATTGAATCTCCCTGTCTATGTCTAAACCTGGCTTTTACATGGTGGAGACCACTGAATAAACTGAAAGCCTAGGTACATTTAGAAGCTTTATCTTTTGCATGGAATATAATAGAAACAAAAAAGATGGGGTATTGAACTTGTGACCTTCAGAACTGTGTATTCTTTAAACTGGTGCTTTACCTGGTGCCCCACCACTGAATAAGCAGCTACATTTGGAAGCTTTGTCTTTTGTTAGGAAAAGAATAATTTAAAAAAATGGAATATGGAATCCCTGATAAAACTTTGAAAGCTGCTTGTTACCCTGCAGTTTATTTTCCAGCAACTCACACTGACTGGTAAACAAACTGCAGGGTAACAAGCAGCTTTCAAAGTCTTATCAGGGATTCCATATTGATGTGGAGACATCTGTATAGAAAATACTCAAGTGCATGGAGAAAGTGAATACTGGGGTAGGGGGCGTGGTTCTTTGATGACTTCATGGGCTGTGGGTTGTACTGGCAATAATATGGAAACCTTATTTACAGAATCTATTTCTCACATGTACTAAATGCAACTTACTAGAGAAGAATCTTATAATGTATAGGTGTTCTGGGGAGAAAAATGTTCACATTAGGTTTTAAAAAAATTAAGTTTAGTTCTCTTTTGAACTGTGGTCTCTAAACAAGTTTGTTACAAGTTACAAGTTTTGTATGAAGAAATCACTGATCAGAAAGTTAGGGGGTGGGAGGTTCTGACTCTGCGGTCAGAAATACTATTTCCTCCTCTAATCTGCGGTTGGCACATGCTCAGTGCATAACTGAAAGGTAGGAGGGGGGTGGGGAGAACACCACAGCCCACAGAACTGCTTTTTTTAATGTCTCCTACTTGCTGGCCCTTCCCAATTGTGGGCCCTGTTTCCCCTCCCCTTGCAGCCCCCTGTGGCCCCACCCACTCACGAATGCTGTGGCTCCGCGCACTCGTGGGGACTTGGGTCTGCAAGTCGGAGGGGCACCGGGGGCCCTGAGTGGGAGGGGCCCCAGAGCCTGCAAGTGGGAGGGGACCAGGGCCCAAAAGAGGGAGGGGCCACGAGTGGGAGGGGCCTTGAGTAGGAGGAACCCCAGAGCCCAGGGGCCCCAGAGCCATGAGTGGGAAGGGCCCCAGAGCACATGAGTGGGAGGGGCCATGGAGGCTGCAAGGGAAAGGCCCAAGAGGCTGGAAGGGGAGGGGCCACAAGGAGGAGGAAACACGGAAGAGGTACTGTCACATGGTTTCAGTGCAGGAAGCAGGAAGTGCAGGGGATCTGGTAAATGCTGCAACCATATCACACATATAAAGGTAAATATCTTCAAAACTATGTAAAATAAATAATTAAAGTATAATGCAAAACTCCTCAGGAAAGCAAATCCTGTCAATTTACCTAAAGTCCTTTTTGGACCACAGTTACCCTTTAGGTAGAAAAAATGTGCATAAAAAGGAAAAGCTAATATATTAACCCTTCTCCATCCCCATTCTGGATACAAAAATAAACATTAATATGCATAGCATTGAATCTGTACAGGCTACAGTAAAATTAGAAGATTCAAAAGTTAAACATTTCATTGTCAAAAGGCGGCAAGTCATGGGTCCTTCAGTAGGAAAATGAAATGAGCTAAAACATAGATACAGATATTTATCTCAAGATAATATTCACATTAAGGTGGATTTTTCACTATCTATCACAGACAACAGTTCTACGTCAATAGACAGAGACTGCGCGATCGGCAAGGATTTTCCAACATCGATTGCCAGTTTGTCCAATCCGGGCAAAATCACCTAGAATTTTTCAACCCCATCGACCGATAGGTGGAAATACTAGTATAACAGTACCATAAGACAGAATGTTGTAGGTTTGCCTCATTCCAAAAATAAACAGGGTGATTTACTGAGGGACGATACAAACCCATTTCTATCTTAATGGGATAGTCACTCTAACCGATTTAAAATGATCAGCGACACGAGTATCATTTGCAGTCACAACAAGCCTATTTACCAGAGGCTGTATGGCTGTGCGCATGCAGCCTCTGATAAATCTCTTCCGGAATTTGCCAAGAGCAAGTGCAGCTCTGGGTGAATCTCCCTCATTGTGTTTTACATATAATCTCAAATTATTTAAAATATTTTGCCCAGGGCTATATTTCCTAATAGGCACATGCCCAAAAGTGTGTTTGAGGGGCGGCTGTCAATCTTAAGGGTAGCAGGCTTTTTGTGCCTATAGGCTCCTGCGATGTAAATGCAGCAATGGTTTTGCCACCAGTGATTGATCCTAATCAGTCTAGAAAAGTTAATGATTTCAGAGTATTTTACACATGTAAATGTTTAAACCATGAGCTACCCATCAGCATTTTTTTTATCTTTTTTCTTAGAATTCTTCCTTTGTTTTTTCTTGGCTGCTCCTGGTCCCTTTCTTCCTTTTCTGCCTTTTCTCCCAGCGGGATTTTTTTCTTCATTTTCATTGGACTCCTCTGTAACTTGATTTCTGTTTGGATCATCTATCATTTCAGCTAACCATGGTTTCATATCTATTACCCTCCAGTTTTTCTCCCTTCGCTTTGGAGGAGGATTTTCTTCATCCTCAGAATCTTGGAAATAGAAAACATTTGAAATAAAATGAGAGAATTTAACATAAGGACACGTTTTATATGACCACAGGGAATCAGTGTTTATTGGGGAAAAACTGCTTTTAAGGTGGCCATATATATATACAATTTTGCTTACCCAACCGAGCGCTCCCACGACATTCAATCGATCCTGCTGAAACTGCTACTCCCGTTCTTGTATGCGACTGACATTCGACCGCAAAATCCCATTCATTTTGCAATCGCATGTCGTCACATAGAAGAACGGGAGAGGCAGTTCTGGCATGATCGATATTGCAGGATTGCTCGGTCATGTAAGTAAATTAATTGTGTATGAATTTAAGCTAGCCATACACAGACCAGTAGTACAGACCGATGCATGATAATCTTTAAAGGAACTGTAAACCTAAAAAAATAAGTGTTTGCCAATCGTTTCTATTATTCACAGGGAGCTAAGAACGCTTATTCTCACCTCCCTGTGAATAATAGTATGCTCAGGGGACACAGCGGCACTTACCTTACCTGGCGCTCCACTTGCAGGTCCTTCTGAACTGAAAGCTGCGCTGTCCTGCTCTCCCTATCGCCAAAGATAGGCGCGTGGTTGGGAGACAGGGGCAACGTGGCTGTCAGATCAGAAGGAGCGCCCAGTAAGGTAAGTGCCGCTGTGTCCCCTGAGCATACTATTATTCACAGGAGGTGAGAATAATAGTTCTCACCTCCCTGTGAATAATAGAAACGATTGGCAAACACTTATTTTTTAGTTTACATTCCTTAAAAAGAGAATGAAAATCTAAAAATAGATTAAGTTCAAGTGATTCCCTGTATAATGAGGACTCAAATTGCTACATTTGTAACCTTAGAAATATCCAGTGACCCAATCTTTTTTGCCCATTAGAGACTTTAATCTCCATCAACAAAGGACCATGGGACAAAAAAAGAAACAGAACATATATTATTGGAATGATTTAAGTCTGAATTTTATTTATTTTTAGACTTGTATTCTTCTGCAAGGTCTTAAACTAAACTGCAAACAATATTTAATATACCACATCTGTAACTTAAAGTGTTCATTAGAAATCCCAGACACTTCCTCTTGTTTAGTTATGAGTCCCAGTTTTTAAAGAACCTAGTTTCAAATTCGGAACTGCCAGTTTTGAAAACCAGCAGATACATATTTTTTGAGATTTGCGCAACTGTGAAGTTTTCATCAAAAAAACTAAAATCGAATTATTAAAAAACACAAAATCTAAAATTTAGATAAAAATATCTAAAAATTGCAATCCAAAATGGAAATTTCTACAAACACAGTACATGTGAAATCCAGGAGTTAATCTTATTATAATAATTACATGCTGCAAGTAATTACTGGAAATATAAAATAAATCATCAAGCCATAAAATATGATACATACCAGAATGTCATACTAGTAAATCCTCTAATCATTCTAGTGCCAACAGGATTAGATGTTTTTATTTACTTTGAAGACATACTATATATACAGAATAAAATGCAATACTGTCAGGGTCCCCTCATCCAAATGTATTACCGAAGTGCAAGGTGTAGAAAATCTGATACCATTGCCTTGCATTGACTAACCAGAAGCAAGATGATACACAGATTAGACTTGAAAACACATCAGTACTCATTTACTTTAGGTGTACTTTACCTGTGTTTTCCTCATCATTGTCAACTTCAATTTGTACTACAGGAAAAACAAACAATACAATATTTTATCAGAAAAAGGTGTCACAACTTCAAAAAACTAACCAACAAGCAAGATAAAATAGTTTACAATAACACACTGTGCCAATTTGTAAAAGGTTTGCTCAATATTTACATAGTATAATGTAGGGTATGCAAAAGGATTCAGGCAATCACAAACAGAACTGGTGGCAGTTTACTGTATACATATTAAGATATATTTTAGTGTGTGCTGTGTATTTATGTTCACTGCCCTTCCTCCCACTTTCTGTTTTATTCGACTTTTCGGTTAGTTGGAGTGTATTTTTGGAAAGCAGATAGACAGACCGGAGGGGGGGGGGGGGGGTTGTGACGCTTCTACAGAATTTAAACTTACACAGACATTTACATAATGTTGGTTGGCTCTAGAAATTGCACCTACCCCTCCTAGAGAAGGAAATGTTATTGGACTCGGTACATAAATGTTTTTTGGTCACTGATAGAGATGGGATCCGCGTCTGCCACGAACCCGGATCCAACACGAAACTCCACTCCAATTTTCGAATGTACAAAGCTACAGTATTTTCAATAGTTTTTGGAAATAGCATCAAACGTTCGAAAATCTTTGAAAATATGATCGGAAACTCGAATATGGTCTTCGATCGTGTTTTCGAACGTTCAAAGCAATTTTTGAAAATTATCGAAAATTCGTTCCGGTTTTGGAATTTCGAGATTTTCCCGAGATCCAGGAATCCGAAAACTGAAGGAAACTGGTGAGCTGCGTCCATCTCTAGTCACTGACATGTTTTTCATTAAAGATTTGTTTTTCATTTTACGACTTATAATATTTTTTTGTATGATCCTACAATACAGTTATGGCTGACTGAGCTCTAGTGAAAATTTGTTTTGTTAGAAAAAGCATTGATTCAGACAATAAAGGGCAATAGCCTATGCTATTACTATGCAGCAACCAATCAGATGTTAGCTTTTTATAGGGCTACTGCAGTTAGATAACATTTGATTGTGTGTAAAGTTTTGCACTTTTTATTGCATCATCCCCAAAGAGTGAAAGATAGCTTCTTAAGAGGGGGTTCCCTGGAATGGAATGCAAGGCTTTGTTGTGCTCTTAATGCACTCTTGGCATTCAGCACATCAGCTTGTAACATTGATCAAACATGTGACAGAAAAAAACAGCTTCAACATCTTTCATAATGTTTAATTTACTGGTTTCAAAATGCTAAAATGAGTGCAGTGTTATAATAATGTTTACTAGAATGCAATAACACATAAATGAATCTTACATAAAATAGGAAGGAGGTGCACAAGAAAAGCAACCAATGGCAGACTGATATAAAACGTCTTAACACCCTTTGTGCTTCAGACTTTGCTCTTATGCACATAGTCCAAACTTTCCTTGTGGCATGGAAATCCCATAATGAACCTCATAGAACAGTACAGACATACTAGCAGTGATCTCTTAGAGACATTTCTTAGATAAGACAAACTGGGTACCTGCTAGGTATCCTCATCCTGTTGGCCACCTCACTGCCACACGTATAATTCACCATGAAAAAGAAAATAGGGCTGTCCAGTCATTACTTTGCTTTAAAAGGGGAATCCCTCTTTATTAAAGTGCAGACAAAAATACACACAACCAAGTCACTTGATAAAGGCTGCAGAGCCGAAACTTCATGTGTATTGTTGTCTGCACTTTAATAAAGAGGGATTCCCCCTTTTAAAGCAAAATAACGACTGGACAGCCCTATTTCATTTTTCATGGTGAATTTCTTAGATAAGACCTCTACCTGGCAGTGTACTGTACCAGCACTACACCACACATTAGGGATATTCGTTTTTATTCAAAGACAAAACTTGCTTCAGTATACAGATTATATCCTCTAAAATAAGTGGTTGCTTCACATTAAGAGATTATGGGCACAAAAAAACTAATGTCCTTCACCCCACCCTTCACACCATGCCCATTTTAATTCATTAGGCTATATAATGCTGAAAAAAATCTATAAAATAAATGCAGGGGGTATCAATGCTTTTAAAAAACCTGATCTCCCAAAAATTAAAGTGGCAGCAGCATTTGAAAATAGGAGATAGGGGAAAGATTAAAAGCTGCCCTTCAACAAAAAATGTGCCTAGAAATTAGCCTAATGTACCTAATGGTAGATCTGGTACTGATTGTTAATTTATCATGGACAAAACATGCCCCAGTGGTAGATTGGAATTATGAATCTTACACTCTGCTTTCAGTATTCAGCCTTACACTAGGTCTCTCCTATATGACTAGAAATGGTCACATGGCAATGCTTCAAGACATTGACATGAGAAAAACACAGAATATATTACGTGAACTTGAACCATGGATCCTTTCCCATACTAAGTGATCTATTGGCTTTTGTTGCAAAAAATATATTATTTCAAAGAGATTCTCCTTTGTTGTGATATTTATTTTCCTGTTTTGATATAAATTTGGAGCTGAAATCCACTCAAAATTGATAGCACAAGGTGGATTATTTAGATCTGAATTTCCTATTTCGAAAATTGATTAAAAGTACCAATTGAACTATACGACATTGCAGCCATTGAACTATACCCCATTGCAGCCATTTACCAGTGTACGGAATAGTTTGTGCATAGATTCCTTTTAAAAATCAGCCTTGTGGTTCATATAATTGACATGAAACCCATTTTTCTTTACAAAATTTGTCTACTAATGAGATTTTTTCGATGTGTTAAATATTTAAAGAAGTTTCTTACAATGTTTTTTTAGTTTAGATACCCAAAGTTCTTATTTCTTTTCTATAACATATCATAACCAATCCGAAAGTCAAATAATCTAACCAGTATTTGAAATCAAATTTTGGCCATCAAAGATGAACTAACAAAAAAACAACGACTTTAGGAAAATAATATTAACAAGGCAATTTGGATGATGAAGATTAAGGGAAGAAATTACTTTTTAAGGCTGGGTTTTGAAAGAAACTAGGAAGCTATCTTGACTACAACATTTATCGGACAGCTACTAAAAATGAAAAAAACAATTTCATAGATATGTTATTCATAAAATATAATTAAAGCTGCACTGTTTGTCACTATACCCTAGAAAACAGAATCACATTGTGTTGTACTAATGAACATACATTCTCTATTATTATTGGTAGTAAAAAAAATGCATATGTACATTACGCCTAAATTGCTTTACATAATTTATATTTAAAATAGAATTTTAGGAATCCAGTGGTCCTTGGTGGTCTATGGTGTTGCATTTGTCTATTAAAATAAGATGTTATATACTTGACCTGTGTTATAATCCCATATTCCAGTTCTTAATCATTATCAATAGAAATTACACATCAAAGCTCAAAACTTAGAACATTCTTTTAAGTTATTCAAATAGTTATAAACTACAGATTTCTTTTCTGGTGCCAAACAAATGTTATATTTAGAAAATATTCTAAACTATTAATGATTTTTTGAAAATATTTACGTTATAAAGCAGATAAAATAAAGGGCATAAATCCACGTTAGAAAGCTTCTTTTTTGTAAACCTGCAGCAATGAGACAATGGTATCTGGGGGGGGAAAAATTAGAAAAATCAGCAAGAACGTAGGAAATTACCATCATTTTCAGAGGCGACTAGTTTTTTGTGTTTGGGCATCTCAGCTCTGCTCCTGGCTGGTGTCGGTTGCTTAATATGAAAGAGACACTTTAAGCAAACAGAGGATTAGGATAAGTGTCTAGCACATTAGAACGGTTTGATCTGCCAATGAAAGGACACTGGTGAAATTTGACTTGTTGAAATATGAGAATGCACTAATTTCTCATCTCATTAACTTTTTATGAATGTTTAGTTTACCACATAGAGTTGCAGCGGTAAGGTCAAAAGGGCAGAAAGTTTGTTCAGCTAACTTTAAAGGAGAGAAAGTACCTAATTATGTCTATAAGGTAACATTAAAATCACAGCTGTCAGTGTCATTGTACACATTACAGAGCACAATTCCATAATTAATTCAATTGGCTAGTTATCAAGGAATATTAAAAAAAACACAATCATTTACATTCCTTCATGATATTATTTGATGTAACATGTCATAGGATGGAGAATCTCCATTACAAATTCCTTCTATTATGGAACTGCTAAAATAAAATATGATAACCAGCAATTATGATGCTTAGTAATGAAAACATATCAATGAAGTTCTGATAGTAGGCGTTTCCCACAGTGATAGCCACATTCTGTAGCTAGCAGAGCTCTTCCATCCATGCTGTACACACGAACCTCTAAATGAATGTTACTGTATCTCTGTGAAGACAGATAAGAGAAAGATACGTGGTGATCGATGGCATTCATACTGCCAAAGAGCCTCTAGCAGAATTCATGACCATCAGATAAGTGTCTCTTTCATCATCTGAAAGCCTTTATAATTTATGCATGTTCTAAAAAAATAGAATGTATTTTATAAAACAGCAAAACAAGTTAAACGTTGTAGTCTAGTAGCAATCATGTTATGTCACTATAGGGATTAATTCTAAAATTAATATGTACAGTTTACTTAGGAATATTTCTACATAGCCACACATAAATTAATAGTATTTCCCAGTAAGTTGCAGGATCTCACTACTACAACACCAAAAGTCTGTAGATGGGCTATTAACAAACACAATAAATCTTAACGGCGTAAGAAAAGTAAGTATATATATATATATATATATATATATAAAAGTTGGTAGGCACTCATCTTCGAATAAAGGTAAGGTAAGTAAATAGGACCCCGGTGCTACTAGAAGATAAAGGTACATACAAAGTCCATGTACAGGCATGCAACATATTTATTGTGCATTTATTAAGCCTTCTTCAGGCTCAAGGCAAAAATGGTAATAGACAAGGACATTACACAATATATTTTAAAATATATTGTCATGTCTATTTGTTGTAACCTAGTACATGTCATTTCCTGTCGGAGAATTTAAAAGTCATGTAATGTGGTTGTATACTTGATACCATTTTTGCCTTGAGCCTGAAGAAGGGAGCATGTGGCTCCCAAAACGTGGCTCAATTTGAGTATGTATCCTGAGTGCTGCCTGTACAGAGTCTATGTTACTTAAGGAATAATACAGGTTGAGCTTGAGCTCCCTTGAGCTTTCAGCCTCTGTATATTGTGTAAAATATTAATTTAGGGGATGTGACATGAATAGAACAGGATTTATAGGATTTTTTATTGATCAGTTAGTTCATACAAGTGTTTTGTTGTCCTGTGAGTGCTCCTGGCATGGTATATATTTATATACAGTATATAATAATATGATTGCAAACAAACTGTATTTCAAGGTTATTTACGCGTTTCCTCCACCCACTGTGGAAGGCCAAAAAAGGCACAGTATAAGTTTAAAAGATATTGATTCCAAATAAAAACCTTGCGGAATGATATACTAACATATTATGCTAAATAAATTAAACAGTCAAAGTCACACGTCATTGATGAATAGTGCAGCCTGAGTTCGTATGCAATCAAATTTTGTTCTGTTCTAAATACACTACAGTAATCACACTGTAATGAAATATAAAACTGTTTGATAGGAAAAGCATTGCTATGCAGTAAAGACATATAAGACACATAAGTTTGTTCTTGGGATTGTGGGACAATGCTTTTTAAATTGTTGTTATTTAAAGGAAATTAAAATTATACACCAAACCACAAATTAACTACTGTGGTATAATAAATGAAATGCTTTAGGTACAATTAGTTATAATCTATAGATATAATCTATCTTTTAAATTGAACAGACAATATTCTATATATCTATCACATAACAATTCTTTGCTGTGCTGTCTGTAAGTAGAGATGGCCGAAACTGATGGGTTTTGTTCCGTTTTCGGATCTTGGGAAAATCCTGAAGATCCGAAAATGGAACTTAAAATCGGGACTTCGGAGCGTGTTTTTTTAATTTTTATCGGCCGGTTGAGCTATTTTCTAAAATTCACGAAAATAGCCTCGAACATTCGATAATCCTCGAAAATGCGATCGGAAACTGTTTTCGAGTTTCATTACCGTGGCTTAACCAGGCAGTGAAAGACTGCCAATCACTTGCACCCTGTGCATATCCATGACCCTCCCCCTGCGAGTAACTTGCAAAATGTATTGGTGAACAAAGCTTCAGTATATTGTAAGGACAATTAAAGGGTATGTCCACCCTAAAATCCATCTTTTAATATAAGATTGATAACCCCTGCCCACCCCCAACTGCCATGTTTTTTTTTTAAAATGAAAAGAACAGTACCTACAGCCCCTTCGATTCTCCGGCGCATTAATCCGGTTCCCTACTTGCAGGAACTTGCAAGCAGGGGGCCTGAGCAGCAGCCTGTCTGTGATTGGCTAAGGCGTACAATCACAGACACGGCTGACGGCAGTGGATGGCCGTGGGAACAAAGCACTGTAAGTACAATTCTGCTTATTTTTTTAAAAAGGATTTTACGAGAAGGAAGGATGGACCCGGATGGTGGGGGGGTTGCTCTAGGGAGGATGAAGACTGCGCAGGAACGGAAAAGGCACGGACAAACAAGTTAGGGTTAAATGAAAGCCTGCAGTATTTCCTTTATAATAAGCCGACAATCATATCTCTGGCTTCAGCCTGTGAGAAATGATATTGGGTTGAATGTTCAAACTTCCTGCTTCCAGTAGCTTTAGTGACATCACCTTACCTCTGCTCGCCCCTCTGCCCCGGGGGAGAAGCATGCTCAGTAAAGACTTGCTATGGAAATCAGGAAGTACCTGGGGAAAAAATTTACAGTTGAGACGAGGAGCCTATTAATGCAGGCAGGGACTGGTCACATGACTACACGCTGGTCACATGGCTGAAAACAGGAAGAGTTCAAGCAGGAAGTAACATTGCTGAACCTCTCCAGCACTAACTTCTCACATATTTTATCTAGAGATGTGATTTAGGTTTTATTTTGAAGGTAAGATGGTTAGTAGTGTGCTGCCTTTTTCTGTACCGGTCCTTATTCTTCCCAGGATACACCACCTTATAATGTTCCTAATTGTAATTTCTACTGATTGGTTGTTGAATGGGTCAAGCATGCTCAGATCTCTACTTAGCATCTAAATAAAGTACTTATAGCTGTAGTGTTAATCCCAAGGAAGCTAGCCAAAGGGCAGCAAGGACTTTCAGATCATGAAAGGCAAGTACTGATAGAGTAAGACCATCTTGCACTATTGAACTTGAGCAGCTTGAACTCTGCTCACGATCATACGGTTATAAATGGGATTGTTGGTAAATTTTCCAACTTTTCAATCAACTTCTATTCAGTAAACTGTCCAATATTACCAGGCAGTCTACCAAATAAGAGGTATACATTGGTCCAATTGTTTTGGCGAAGTCAAATAAATTGGTTGAATAAGTCAAAGAAATTAAATTATGTATGACCTGCCTAAATAGAAAAGAAAGATATAATTAATGAGAAATAAAAGAAAAAATATGGTAAAAGGGAGAAACAAAAAGAGAAGAACCAAGAGAATGTAAAAATTTTATACAGTATGATATAAAGAAGGTTAACGGTGAGGTGTGTGGTGTATTTAATACGGAAATATACCACTGTCTTTAAACATTGTTGTCTGGGCCTTTCATGGCTCCCTCAGTTAAGTACCAATCATTGTTTTCATTGTTATAACTTTCCGTGTTTCCTGTACATTTACCCCAGTGTCTGTTCTTGTGTGCTTTGCTTACCTTGTTCCTGGTCACAGTTGCTGTGTCTCTCTCCTTACCTTTAGCAACTCATGGTTTTCTACTACAGTCCCACTTACCATACTGCTCATGGTCTCCTGTGGCAGTTATCCATCCAGCTGCTCATTGGTCTCCTGATGCAGAACAATTCTTTAAACCCTGCTGCTACTTGTCTTCTGCAGCATTTCCACACTCGCTATAACTTTCAGTTGTTCCTGATCTTCTGCTGCAGTCTTACCCAATATATCAATCCCACTGCTTCTGGTCTCCTACTGCAGTCTCACCCGCCATACTCATCCAGCTGCCTGGTAACATAGTAAATGAGGTTGAATAAAGACATACGTCCCTCTAATCCAACCTTTATACCCTCCTTTTAAACCCTACCTTACAATTGATTCAAAGGAATCCTTCTGCAGTGTCAACCACCATATTTTTCCAGCTGCTCCTGGAATCCTGCTGCAGAGCTACTCGCTATTCCTAACGACGTGAGTGCTGCTTGCAATTCCTATCACCAATATTACCACGTACCCAAATCAGAAAGGTTCTTGTTCTCCACTGAGGCTCCACCCACAGATCCTGAGAGAAAGATCGGCCCTAGATTTTGGACCCTTGTGAAAGTGGCATGTTTCAGAATATGTGTGACCAAATGTCTGAACCCAAGCCATTAAAGTGTAACAAACTGGTTATTTCTGTGGTTATAATCTGTCTACTAGCAACCAGTCCAGGACCTCAAGACCCCTCTAAAGCTAGGGTGTTATTGATCCCGTTATGCCTGCACCCAAACCTAGAGTTTCTGCAATTGACCGCTTTTTCAGAGATTGCCATCATTTTCGGGCCCTTTCGGACCTCTGTAACTTGTAAATTTCACTACAGCCTCAGACCTTAGCTGAAGAAAATTTCTGGATCGTTACCTCATCTTCCTCCTTCAAGGGGAGCCACAATCCTGGGCCCATAGACTTTTGTAACAACGAAATCCTGTGTTGTCTGACTTTTATATCTTGTTCAATTTAAAAGCTATTATGCCTTTCCAAAAAGTTAGGACCTAAATTCATTTGTCCCTTTTCAGTGAAAAAGAAAATTAACCAAGTATCTTATGAACTTTCCCTTTCTAAATAAAACCACTGAGAATACACCCTGTCTTTCATGCAGGGCCGGCCTTTGATAAGGGTTGCATTACCAGGAGGGGGCACCAGTCAGGAGTCTTAAGTCACAGACCTGTAGGTCAAAGTTGTGAATCAGTACCACAGCCCCCAAGTTATAGTCCTGCAGATCAAATATATGTATCGGCACCACCTCACAGACAAAGCACCAACACAATTGCCTTTATGCTGTGCTGTTCTGTCTGTGCATTTAGTGTGTTATGTGTTACGCAATGATGTACGCAATATATACAAGCACACACTACAGATACTGAAAGACAGTAAGCGCAGGTGGCAGACTTAATTTGAATCAGGCCAACACAAGCAGCATTCAGCAGTGTATTATGTGTGCCAAGGGGGGTGTTTCGGAGGGGGTGCTAGGTGCCAGTAGCAAATCTTGCACAGGGTGCTATTTAAACTAAGGCCAGCCCTGCTTTCATGTCTCACTACTTAAAGGGCATGTCCACCCCCCAAATTAAAATTTAACCCCATACTGGCCCCACTATACAGTTTTAAACAATCCTTACCTTACAATCCTGCTCCTTATGGTTCTTCTAAAATCCATGTTGAAAGTCCAGTAAAGTGCAGAGTAGTGGCTGTTTTCCTGTCCTAATGTTGCTGCCCTCTGTCTCTCAAACAAGGAAGTCACACCGGCACTCACTATCTCACCCGATCCTCGCCGTGCACGTCCGAAGGTCCCACAGCAACACCTCCAAAAAGAACCCCCTGCTAAAAGATTCGGCAGGCAGGGGAGCTGGACCAGAGTGATGCTGGAACCAGGAGCTGTAAGTAGTGTATGGGATTGATTTTTAAGTTTTTAACTTAGCGGTTGGGGGTGGGAGGGTATGCCCTACAATATTAAGGAATGTTGCTATGGGGGGTGGACATGCACTTTAAGGCTTCTAGACCTAATCCTTTACCTCAATGCTTGATACTTACCACAGCTTCAGTACTGTTTGAAGGAGGAATTTGAAGTTAAAGCCATTATCATTTTAGAGGGAGCCATGTATTGTATTTGGTCAAGTGGAAAGGCTATGGTCCAGAGGAGAACTCCTGGGAGCCAGTGGGATTAGCCATGTGTTGCTAGTCATTCCTGTCTTGCCATTTTTGCATCTCTTAAATTATTTGTCCATAGTAGTTCAACCATCAACTCATATATTATTAGCACATGGCTAAAACAATCTTATTTGGTTGATTCCCAGCTATTACTTGCTAACAATCTTACTTAAGTGATATAAAACCCCAATACTCAAGGACAGATTTAGACAGATGACTTCCTAAATCTTAAAGCTAGACATGCAGCTCAGCCACACACGCACCTTTCATTCAGAACAGTCCTATAGTCAAACGATATGAGTCAACCCCAAGGCCACCAAACCCTACACACTCAACCTAATAAATGTATCCCATTCCCTCCTATCTCTTACCCAGGTACTGGTATTGTAGTGAGCTGATTGCTCAGTTGAGTGATGCTAATACCATATATTAAAAATTGATCCTGTCCAGAACTCAATTAATATAAATGCTGTGTCAGCAGAGTGGATAATGGAGGAAACTGGTAAATTTTTGAATACGTCTCACCTATTTTACTCTTCTCTTTACACCCTTCTCAAAATCTACTAGTCTCATGGATCCCCTCGGGAAAAGACCCTGGACCATTTCTAGCCAGAACAGATCTCAATCCCATCATGCTTAAAGGCACAGTAGTGTAGCCTAGCCCTCCAAGAGTATTGCCATTGCCACTTTCAGTGCCAGCACTTTCCCAGAGCTTCGTGTTTCCCTTTGGCGTTTTGTTTGAATTCACCATTCCTATGCTTTTAAGTATCTAAATAAAAGTGAAGTTTTATATACATTCCGGATTCCGGTTGCCTGCCTGGATTTCTTTTGGTTTACTACATATTGTATCCTAGAAGAGCTGAGTTCGGCCCCCTGCTCACTACAATATTGCAAATTACAGCAGAACAAGGAGAGCATTTCTAAAACTGCAAATAGGGGAAGCTAGGTGGAAAACCTAGCTTCCCGGGGCCTAAAAACGGCCGTGGTAAGACCAATAGTTACCTCACATGGGTCTCTACTGAAACCAGTAGTTCAATACTTATTATTTTATACTTATTTATTTTTAGCAACCTGCTGTCAAAAAATGAAGTCCTATCTTGGTGACAGTAACCATTTGAGTGAATTGTAATGGGGAATATGAGACCCAATGAGTGATAAACTCCTTGTAACATGGAGCGTGGGGAGTTAATATACTGTGATCCCACATGAGGAGGAATGTAGACAGGCTCCAATTAAACTGGGTCTTCTTTTTCCTCCTATTGAATACCTTATGGACCTGTTGAGATTCATGTTGAACAGAGATGTCCGAACTTCGCAAAATCCGGTCCGCTCGAGGATCCGCGAAATCTCGAAAAATTTGAAAATTCGAAAATCCGCGAGCGGACCTGTTAAAATGAAAAATACCATTGAAATAAGAGGAGTTTTCGCGTATTTTCGGGAATTTTCGAATATTTTCGAAAATACGTATCTAAGGAATTAAGAGAAATCCTTGTATTTTCGAAATTACGTTAAAACTCGTAATTTTGAAAATTTAAAATACGAAAAATCCGCGAATCGGAAGTTCGGAAGGCGGAAAATCTGGAAAAATCCGCCGTTCGCGAACGGAATAAATCCGCGGTGGATCCGGGTTCGGATCCGCGAACCGGCCATCCCTAATGTTGAACCATAATTACTTTAGATTTGAGGATGGGGGTTTTCAATTACCATATAAAATAGTGATCCCAATAATGATTTAAAAAAAAGGACAACTTTATTCATAAAAGCGGAAAAGGAACTCCAGGAAATGGCATCCGCTACTGATTTACACAATATATTGGCTGGCCAGCCTCTTCATATATATATTCGTTTAAATGTTAATATTAAAAATGAAACATGAACAAAAATACTCTAAAAATTTCAAGACCATACACTGTTAAAAATAGTAAAATCCCATATGGGTTAGGCTCGTATTAAGTCTATTGTCCGTGTTATATTAGCAGTCTTATGTTGTAATTATAATTTCACAGTGTTATCCCTATTATCAAGGCCCACTAATAGAAAAACTAATAAAAATTAAGTCAGCTTCTGTGTGGCTTAATGCTCAGGTAAAAGGGGATTCACTATAGAGAATCCTAGTCCCTATAGCAGGGACCTAAATAATACAAATGTATAAATGAGGAATATTCACTCTGGCTGACAGAGGATAAGGTACGGAAACAATTAGACAAAGGTAATATCAATAAAGCCACAGTACCAGATGGAATACATCCTTGGTTCTCAGTAGAGCTTAGTCCAGTTTTAGCTAAACCACTATTCCTTATCTTTTCAGATTCACTTTTGTCTGGTGATGTGGTTCTGGACTGGAAAAAAACTAATACTAATATTCAGGTAGTCGTTCACAACCTGGTAACTAAAGACCTGTAAGTCTAACATCAGTGGTAGGGAAGATACTGGAAATTTTGATACAAGACCATATTCTGAGAAATACAGGGGTTGCACCGATGCACCCTAATCCTTTACTGTGCTTTCCAGCTGCTTTTGCATACTAACTTGTTTTCATTCTGCTTGTGCTGCTATGGACTCTTGGACATCTTATGTTAACTTATTTATTCTGGGACGCCCAGATGGTTCCTTTTATGCTAGGATTATAATAGGTATATTCGGGTTATTTTCGGTTGTGGTCTGTAGAAATCAGGCTACTATGTAATAGTGTATATATATTTTTTTTTCTTTTTTATTGGTGTTGAACCAATTGATAGATTGTTTTGTATACCGTAGTGGATATCTACTCCAGTTTGGGAGGTTTATTTCCCCTTTCCATACTGGGTGAATGCCTCCCGTTGTCGGGAGTTAAGTGGGTTTCTTTGTTTAGGGTTCAGTCTTCTCTGGTCCCTTGTATTTTGGGTTCTGGTAGATAACAGACTGAGTTATAGCAGCATGCCAGACAGCAATGGCTAGGGCTAGCAATAGATTGACTTGTATAAAAAATATATATTGTTCTCCTTCTTTACAAGGCACTGGTAAGTCCTTATTTGGAATATGCGGTGCAGTTTTGGAATCCCATATACAAAAGGGACATTTTGGAAATGGAAACAACTCAGAGTAGGGCAACAAAAATAATAAGAGGAATGGAGAGCCATGACTATGCAGACAGATGAGACAAGCTAGGGCTGTTTACTCTAGAGAACCAGCAATTGCATGGGGATATGATCACTTCACATAAATATATTAATGGACCTAATAATAATTTGGACTTGTGATGAGGAGTCTGTACTAAAGAGTGTAAGAAACATTAATGATATAAATACTCCTATTAAATTGACGTGTGAGAAGATCCGCAGATCTAAATAAACAATACTATACATGCCCACCTAACAGGGTAAGATGCTCGGTACCACTCTCATTACACTTCTACATGCCACAAGTTACCACCCTCCTTCTCTTCTGGAAGCTATTCCCTATACCCAGTAAGGGTAATTAGAAATAATTCAAACTCAACCAAAGCAGAGGAGCAACTACACCAGACCACTTGCCAATTCCTGGAGAGGGGTTGCAGTGAGAATTTGTTAAAACAACAATTAGTGAAAGCTTTCACTAACTCTTTCCCAAGGAGAGAGAATGAACAGAAATGTAACAAGGGACGATCAATAGTATCCTCCCAGGATTTTCCACCTCTAGACATTGGGGCTGATATCTGCTGTTAAATACATGCACGAGAGTGAGATTCGTCCAGAGCCGCACAGCCTCTGATGAATCTCTTCTGGAAGATTTGTCCAGAGCACTTGCGGTTCTGGGTGTATCTCCCTAACAATCATTAAAGGTAAGAACAGTGTGCTCCCTTTACATTATAAGCAAAACATGAATCAGCAATCAGTTATTTCCCTAAGGTGGCTGGGGGAAGTGCAGTTTCCTTTTTTCCAGTAAAGATGATTAATATACCTAGTAGTTCTATCTTGCGTTTTAAATTGTGACAGTTTTATTACATAACTTAAGTGAACATCATACTACATGTCTTTTCATCAGAAATTCAGAAATAGTTTGTTTTATTGTGGTGCATGAAATAAAGTCTAACAAATTTATAATAGTAGTCAGAGTTGCCGATCTGAATAGCTATATGGATAGATAAATATGGTAAAAAGGCAAGGTAAGACAGGCTGTGATGAGCTGAGGAAGTTGCAGTAATACATTATATATGCAGCGAAACGCGTCCTAATATAGGTCCAGTGTCTCTTGTAGATGATTCACCCCATTCGATGTGATGTTTCCACAGCAGTAGGCTTGAGAAGCTTCCCATGATTTCTGTACTTGCACTTTGCTTCTCACTATAATATTGAATAGCTATATGACAGCTTTTATTGATTTTAAAGCATTGTCCCTAATTATATTATGAGACAAAGGCTGATATTAAAAAAAATCTCTCCAGCTACTTTGTTAGACTTTCAATTTTGTTAGCGCCCAATCAGAAACTCTTAGTTAATTGGAGTCCACAATACAAATAATTCCAACAGCCCAAATCATAAAAGTTTAAGGGGGTTATTCAATAAAAGTTCTTATCGTTTAAAATGGTGCTAATTTTGCCCCAACCAATCAGATGTTAGCCTTCAAATGTTACACAAGTTCTGATTGGTTGGGGCAAAATTAGCACCATTTTAAACGATAAGAACTTTTATTGAATCTCCCTTTTTTTCCAGAGGTGCATTCATTTGCCTGTGCAATTAATGTTATAATGTTGTAATGTTATAGTTGCACATGCCATTCTTATTGTACTTGCGCAGCCTCTGTAATATTTGGAAGATTTGATTACATAGCTACTGTATGTATGGGCAGTGACATTTGTACCTTTGTAAAGGGGAATTATTGGGAGGTAGGGGGTGGAAATGTAGAATACTGTCTATGTGCCTTTGGATACATTTATTACCAATGTACTTGGTTTCTTGTACTGATGGTTAGTACTCTGGAGCCAGTTTTTTAAACTTGTGATTCTATTACTGGTAGTGTTGCCACCTTTTTGTTATAGCAAACCCAAACACATGTGGGAGGAGCTAATGGCAGCACGCAAAGCGATTGGGTGTAGGTATAGGAGCACCTGGGATCATTTTAAAATGAACAATCTATGGGTTTTGGGGGTAATAAGTTTAAATATCAATTTTAATATTGAGTGGTAGACATTCCCTTTAAAATCTTAATTGATATTTAAAGTACATTTTTGTACTACAGATGCCCTTTAAACAGATATATACACTAACACACATACTGACAGACAGGCAGATGCAGAGAGACTTACAAACCGACAGTGACAAGCCAGACACAGAGAGAAACAAACACAGTAAGAGACAAAAATGCAGAGAGATAGAGAGATACATAGAGAGACAGAGACAAGCAAAGTCACAAGAGGGACAGAGACACACTGTGTACTGGGCACACAATGGTGAAATGCCGGCACTGGTAACATGGTTGGCACAGACACTGGTACTATGCTTGCCAACCTGGCACTTGAAAAGATGTTGGCATACAACACTGGTAAAATGCTTGGCAAATTGGCACTGGTAACATGGTTGGCACACAAACACTGGTACTATTTTGGCATCCTGTCTCTGGTAATATGGGAGGCACACATACACTGGTAGTATGCTTAGCAAACTGGCATTTGTAACATAGTTGGCACACAGACACTGGTACTATGTTTGGTATCCTGTCACTGGTAACATGGTAGGCACACAGGCAGTGGTACTATGCTTGGCAAGCTGACACTGGTAAAAAAACAATCAAAGCCCTTACCTATCTTGGTCTCTGATAATTCTCTCCACTGACTCCAGACACTCCACAGTGCGCTATGATTAAGTGGCTGCCGCTACACACCCCTCCCTACCCACCACCAGGAACATTCTGCCTAAAACTGGCAGATGGTTGAGGTAGAAACCTCAGTGCAAATTTATAGTACCTCCCGGTAAGCGCAAAGCTGGACAAGTAGAAGGAGGACCCTAAACCTGGACAGGAGGGTCATTCCCCAGATGGGTAGCAACCCTAATTACTGGACTGTTATAGTTGCACAAATCCAAAAAAATTTTTGTACTTGTACGGTGTCCTTTCTGGTCAAACCACCAACCCCCCCCATTTTTATCACAAAGAGATATGGGTGCACACAGCAGGGGGGCAGTCGAAGAGGATACAGTGCAAAGCTGCTGAAACGTGGATGAGGATCTGCTGCTTATCTCTCGGCTTCTGAGGCAAAATTCAATTGCTATCTCCTAGAAAATTATAGAAACATTTAAACAAAAACAAAGAGATTTATACAAAAGGTTTGAAGTACAAAAGTTTGCCTGTCCTATTAGTTTAAAGCTACCAATCAGATGTAACCTTTTTCTAGGTTACTGCAGTCAGATAACATTGGATTAGTCACTGCAGATTAGTAGCATGAGCAAACTGTTGCACATTTTATTGCATCAGCCACATACAGTAGTTTCCACATAAAGGAGGGTGGAGCTAAGACCATTTGTTTTGCATATTACATTTAAAATAGGGTTGTCAGCTCAGTTAATAATTACCATAATTTTTAATTGTAGCTAATAAAACTCGCTACTGTACTTTATATACATTTTTTTATGCTCATATACTGTACATGCTAATCCATACCAGTGGCACAATGCTGTGGCGCAGATCTGTATGGGAAGAGATGCTTTCCTCTGCATCAACTGTTAGGTAAGGTTAAAAAGGAGGGTGAATAGGTTGGACTTGATGGACACATGCCTTTATTCAACCTCAATGACTATGTTGGAAGGCACAGGTGAAGAAGGCTAGGAATGGGCAAGGATGAAGTGGAGAATGAGCAGTGAGGGTGGAGACAGGAAGGAAAAATGCAAATTACTTGGGGGTAATAGGGTAATGTGGAAGCACAGGCAAACCACAGTATCCTATTGTGACAGGGTTGCTATAATATTATATATTATTATTATTATTAAGATAAAAGTGTGAGATTTGTAGCCCCCAATTGAAACAATTCGGTCCAAATCTAGGGGCATATTTATAAAGCATTGTTTTTAACGGGATTTATTAATGTCGGGAAATGGCCGCAAAAAGTTAACGAGCATTAACTCTTCGCGCCGATACTTACCTGTTACCGCTGCTTCTATTTATAAAGCGGCAGTAACTGTTTCGCATTGCTAGTATCGGCTGTTTTGCTTCCCCACCTTCAAGGTGGCGAAAGCAGCCGATACTAGCCGCCCTGCGGCGGAGATGGGCAGACAACCCATGGTGGGAGGCACGCCCACCCCGCCCTTGACCCCCCCCCGCGTCGGTGACTGCCCGCCGCCGCTTCCCAGCAGCCCCTCCCAACCCCTTCCCCACTCGCGGCAATCTCGGAAGAGGAGGCTAGGAGGGGCTGCTGGGAAGGGGCCGCAGTGGGTGCTCGCGACCACCCGCCGCGCACCCCCTCCCCAGCAGCCCCTCCAAGCCCCCTGCCCCGTCGCTGGCAGGGAGGGGAAGGGAAGGGCCCGCTGGGAGGGGTGGAGGTACCCTCCAGCGGGGCCCTGAGAAGGGCCTTTTGGGGCTTAAGGGGTCCCGCAGCTCGAACCGGGACCCCCCTACCCTGCCCTATCAGGGCCATTGCGGCACTTACAAGCGCCCTTTGGGGCTTAGGGGTCCCGCAGCTCGAACCTGGACCCCCTCCCCGGCCCTTGTAAGGGCCTTTGCGGCACTTACAAGTGCCCTTGCGGCTCTGACAAGAGCCCTTTGGGGCTTAGGGGTCCCGCAGCTCAAACTGGGACCCCCCTCCCCGGCCCTTGTAAGGGCCCTTGCGGCACTGACAAGTGCCTTTTGGCGGGGGTCCCGCAGCTCGAACCGGGACCCCCAGTGTGCGTCTCTTAAAAGTCCCGGCGACACCAACTCCACTGAGGCCGCCGACCTCCGAGAGGTACCCCTGCGGCCGCCAGATTTATGTAAAGCATGTACACCAAGCATTAAAAAATTGACCAATCAGAAATTTCTGCAAACCTATATAAAAAGGTGCATTCCGCCGCGGAGCTCAGATGCCATCGCAGTAGATGGCTGAAGACAGAAGAAAGAAGCAGCTGGCAACATCGGCTCCGCTGAGGCCTCGGCGACATGAGTGGGGTTGGTGTCGCCAGCCCGAAGACGTCGCGTCGGCGTCAACGGCAACATCGGCCTCGTTGAGGTCGCTGGCGCCCGCCGGGGTACCTCTCGAGGGTCGGCGGCCTCAGCCAAGCTGGTGTCGCTGGGACTGGAAGAAAGAAGACGTCGCCCAAGAGCTCTTTTAAGAGCCGCACACTGGGGGTCCTGGTTCGAGCTGCGGGACCCCTAAGCCCCAAAGGGCCCCCCTCTGTCCCAGAACATGGGCCCCCCTCTGTCCAAGACCCAGGGTCCCCCACTTTGTCCCAGACCCAGGGTCCCCCCTCTGTCCCAGACCCAGTCCCCCTCTGTCCACCCAGCCCTCCCCTCTGTCCCAGCCCCCCCTCTGTCCCAGACCCGGCCCCCCTCTGTGCCAGACCCAGGGCCCCCCATCTGTCCCAGACCCAGGGCCCCTCCTCTGCCTCAGACCCAGGCCCCCCACACTGTCCCAGACCCAGGTCCCACCCCTCTGTCCCAGACCCAGGCTCCCCCCCTTGTCACAGACCCAGGGTTCTCCACTCTGTCCCAGCCCCAGGGCTCCTCCATTGCCCCAGATCCAGCCCCCCCCTGTCCCAGACCCAGGGTCCCCCACTTTGTCCCAGACCCGGGTCCCCCCTCGTCCCAACCCAGCCCCCCTCCTTCCCAGACCTAGGGCCCCCCCCCCCTCTGTCCCGACCCAGGCCCCCCCCTCTGTCCCAGCCCCCCCCTCCAGACCCAGCCCCCCCCCCGGTGCCAGACCCAGCCCCCCCCCTGCGCCAGACCCAGGGCCCCTCCTCTGCCCAGACCCAGGGCCCCCCACACTGTCCCAGACCCAGGTCCCACCCCCTCTGTCCCCCCCTCTGTCCCAGCCCCCACCCCCCACCCCCCCCTGTCACTCTGCTTTACAGCCAGCCCTGAGGGCTGGAGGTTAATTAAGCATGGTGTCATGTCAGTGAGCAGTTCTGACTCCCCCCACCCTCACCCAGACATTGATGTCTAGTGCAACCCTCTCTCCACAACCCCCCACAGACACATGATTAATATCATTGGGGTCCAGGACAAACACCACCCCACCAGCTACCCCCTGCCTCACTCTCCCCACACACAAATAACTGGTGTGTGTACAGTTTATTGGTGTCAGACCCAGTAATGCAGCATGGACAGGAATTTTCACACTGTGAAGAGTTAACTTAAGAAATCAACCCACCCAGAGCAGCCAGCAGTCTGTGGTGTGTGGTCCCGCCCCTTAATGCAAACTTGTGATCCGATTGGCTGTTCTGCTCTGAAGGGAAAAGAAGCAGCCAATCAGGTAGATTGGCTGCTTCTTTTACTCCAGAGCAGCCACACACACACTGACACAGGGACGCACACTTGCATTTTATTATATAGGATTATGTAATATGATTGGTATAACCCCCTAACCTATGTGCCTAGACTTATTAGTACATAACTGATATTTTAAACTAGGTTTCTTTTATCTCTCTATAAATCTGTTTCTATCTTTGCATCTTCTTTAAAAAACTGAATGGCAACAAAATATGAATGGTTTTAAATAAATCAATATTTAGAGCAATATCATCATTCTGACCAATGCATCCAATTCCCAGTAGGAGAGATTTGTCCTCATAATCTTAAAGGGTCACTATACTCACTGAAACAACTTTACATTTTCTGAAACTACAATTTGAGACAAGTAAAATGGTACTCACATATTTATCTGTGCTTGCTTTGTCATTAAATTATTCATGTTTAGTGAGTGCTCCTAATTACCCCCCACCCCCAAACCCCCACCCCCACTCTCCCTTACTCACTGCCTTCTTGTGGTGTCTGCGACACTTATAAGTTCTGAACAGTCTAACCATGGACACAGCTCTGCTTACACGTCTCCTCCCCCTGTTTTTCTTTTCTCTGCTGATTCTCATAAAGGTTGCAGAAAGTGTGCTGGTAGGCAGGCAAGGAGGTCAGGCATGGGTCACATATTATAATTTCTGCTTCTGGAGTGACAGGTCTTTCCCCATAAATGCTGTGTTTTCAAACAATGATTTATCAGAATCCACAGCTCAGATTTAAAATCTGAAAAAAATGTAGTGGGGTCTTGCTGTATCTAAAGGTACTTTTTGAAAATTAAATTTTTTAGAGTAAAGATACCCTTTAAATGATAACTTTAGTGTGAATAAAGTTTTTATAAAAAACTGTTAAAATGAAAAGTACTTGGGACTAGGATAAAGGACTGGTAATTCCTACCTCCCAATACTGTTTCTGTGAGGAGCACCAGCCCAATGAAAACTTATTTTGCCAATCCTTCTTCAGACTATCTTTAATACAAGACTAGTCCAGGACTAACCTGGCAGATGGAAAATGTACGTACAGTAGCTCCTCAACTAAATGACATTAGGAGGTAGGAATAACCAGTCCTACCTCTCTGCCCCAGGTATTTTCCATTTTTTTATATACCATATATATTTTATAACAATCTCTAAACTCAAACATTTTGATTAAACACACCCAGTTTGGGAGAGTGAGAAGGAAAAAATGGTTTCAGACACAAAGCCCTGTTAAAATTAGGTATGTAGGTTAAAAACTCATAGCAGAGTAGCTTTAAGAATAAACTTTTATATGAAGAAACAAGTAATGCGTCACCAAATAATAATCACTGGCAAAAATGTATTATATTGGAGATTCAAACCATAAACAACATATTCATTAACATTGATTTTCATTTTTGCTTTATAGTCTGCCATTTTAGTGACAAGGGAACCAGCAATTCTATGATAACAAAAGCAACCAGAGAAATAAACTACTGTAGATCTAGACTGCTTTTGGCAGGGACAGACATCTGACCAGAGAGATGGAAGGTATGTTACAGAAAAATGCATGGCTATTTATGGCTTCATGGGCCATAATAATAATAATACTGTAATATAAATTTTCCTACAGCTAAATCTGCTATATATGATACACCCACTAACATTATATCATATATATTTAAATATATCACAAAGCTAATTAAATTAATGAAAGCAAAACACATTTAGAATTGACATGTAAATAACCTGTTAGTTTGGTAAGACAATATACAGCATTAATGTAAAAAAATACACACAACCTTATAATTTTATTACATTTCAGAAAAAATTTTTTTTTTATATGATAATAAGGCATATCAAATGTCCCTGATCAGCCACATTGTGTGGCCACTTGAGGGGGCAGCTGGTACAAGTTATATGCATGCAAAGCCTGCACAAGACCTAGTACAAATAACAGGCAAAGGGAAAAAAACAGAGATCATGTTATTCTTCAGTTGCTGGAAGAATAAGAAAATATTGCCACAAATAGCCCTACTGAGGTTATGCTACTTGTACATGGGTAGATATATTTACGATATGCAACTGGAAGCAGGAAGTAGCAACCATAGTGTACCATTGATATTGAGCATGAAGATGAAGATCTTGTTGATTGGATCATTGGAAAATTTTCCAACTAATCTGATCAAATGATATCGATGAGCAGTCTATCCAATAAAAGCAGTCTATCCAATAGAAACATTCTCTCCAATAGAATAGTATTTCTATTTGTCTCTTTTGAAATTAAAAATAAAATATGCTTTTTGGAAAAACTGGCAGCAATAGAGTAGTGTTTCCAACTTTTTTTTCTTGGGAAACCCTTGAAACATTGTTCATGTCTCGGGGAACACCTACATAAAAACAATTATTCTATAACAAATAATTTTTATTTGTCTCTTTCTTCCACGGTGAACAATTTAGTGATCAATTCTTCATATATAGAAATATAATAGAGAGGCCAATAAATATTTCTATAAATATAGGCTATAACTTTATCCAAAGGCAGCAACTTATGTCTACAGCAACTTCTGTTAAAATGTGAATATGGTTTAGAAACTGACCTGACATCTACATGGCAGAAAGTTTGTTTCTATAACTGTCACTGTAATACACATTGAAGAGATAATGTGACCTTAAAATCAGATACAGTAAATTGATTTTCTTTTCTTTTACAAGTTTATGTAAAGAATATTCCAGTGCAAACTTCCAAGGCTTTAAACATTTTATTTGGCAACCATGTGCTATTTAATATGTGGTCCCACTATGTGCACTGTGCTCTAATGTATTATAGGGACGCATGTGCGCGCACATTTTCATGTATATCGCATTGTTCCAAGAATACAGATATGTATTTGAGCGCATTGCACATAGCAAATAATGCACAGAAGCGCATTGTGTTGCTGTGTGTACATGTGAGACCTAACCCTAAGAGATAAGAAGCCACAGTTAGGCTGGGTACAGAAAAAAAAATTGCATGGTGTGTTTGCTGTTGGCCATGGCCATCAGTTACCCCTTAATCCGGATCAGAATAACGGGCGATCAGGTATGGCGTTAAATAACAGTCAATCATGCAATCCCCTATGGCCTGCAAGATCGTTCTGGGCAAACTGTCAGCCGCGGCTACTTTAGTCTTGACCGACAGTGATTCATACCAGCTGACCACTTACTAGTGGGTATCAGTTTGGTGGAACAAAAAATTTTATCATGTGTACCAAGCCTTACACCCAGCGGCGCTGAGCAATTATATGGAGTTAAAGTTGCGCTAACCGGTTCGCTACCGGTTAGCACGACTTTAACTCCATATTAGTGCCGGATGCGCGGGTTACACAAAAGACACCCGCGCATCCCGCGCTCATGATTCAATATCATGTTTGCGCTAATTTTAGCATGGTTTTAACACCGGCTGCTAGGCGCCGTTAAAATCACGCTGCGGGTAAATCCCTTTTGGGGATTTTTTTCTGTGTAAATCGCAGTTAGGAGATTTACCCAGTGCAATAACGGCTCTGGGTAAATTGCCCTGAATGAATGGAGTTGTCAGCAGTAGCATCACCTGTCATCTGATTTTTGATCGTTTAGATTTCATTTTGTTGACATGTTAAAGCATGTTGTAGTTGTATGCTCCACTGGTGACTAACACACCTCAGGAAAAACAATATTTGTACAGCAGCCAAGTCCTTTTCTTACTGGCAGTTGTAAACATTAGACAACTGTTTTAACTGACTCAGCCTTGATTTCTCACAGCCCGTCCTCAAGTTCTTTTCTATAGTAAATTGCTGTGTATATTGCAATTTTGTGACCTTTTCCCTTGGCAAAAATTCCACCACACCTGTTACATCACAGAGGGTGTAAGTTGAACAGATCGCTAACTACTGTAAAACTAAGCAGGACATGGTTTTCTTTGTCTTTAAAACTGGCAAATGGGTTTTCTATCACAAAACAGCTGTTCAGATTTTCTTTTTTACTTGGCAATAAAACCAAGCATTGTATTTCTTACAAAGCGCACATTATCACATCTATCTTCAGGCAAATGCAGTGCATCTGTTAATATACTTTATATTACTTTAGTATATAGTCAGACTTAAAGGAAAAGTAACCTTTAAAAGATATTTAGAAGGCTGGCCAATAGATACATTTTCTTTTTAATTATTTTGGTTAAAGGGCATGTTTTTTGTTTTATTTTGGTTAAAGGGCATGTCCAGCATAAATTTTTTTTTACAGTGAAGTAGAGCATTCCCCAAACCTCATTTTTGCATTATGTATAATTGCCAAAGATTCCTCTGAAGGGACTTACCTGACCTAGTCGCTCTCAAACTGGCCATAAAAGAATGGAAACCTGTTATCAATATTCTGTCCAATTCGATCAAATTTGCAGAATCAATAGAAATATTGATGCTGTGTATTGGGGGGGGTTAAGACTTTTAACTAGAGATGGCTGAACTTCATAAAGTTCGGTCCTTTTTGGACTTTCGAAATTCATTAAAAGTTTGAATTTGAACCCATTTAAGTCAATAGGGGAGTGATAGTTCGAAAAGTCTGGATGACTCTTGTTCAAGCACTTCTTAAACACGAGCGGGCAATTGATGGGTTTTGTGCAAGCTACATTCAAGGCTACATACTTCAATGACTTCTGAGCTGCGCGGAGGTTTGCACCTCTTTATATAGACCCTAATCTATATAAAGCTATTTTTATAAACCCTAATCGGTTTCTGATCAATGGGAGGGGGGTCCCGGTTTCGAGCTACGTGACCCCTGAACGTCCGTCCGGATTTCAGGAATCTCTGGCCGTTCGGGGATTTTCGGGTTTTACTAAACGTTCGTAAAGAAAGCGGCACACGGAAACCGGAAGTGCGCTACGTCTGGTTTTTATGCTGGTCCCCGCGCACAGACGTGTTCCCCAGACAATCTCCCAGGTCCTAGAGGCCTGTAAGGTAAGTTTACCATGCCATATTTCGGGCAGTTCATTCGAACTTTCCAAACTATTGACTTTAATGGGTCCGTTTTCGAACTTTCAAAAGTTCGGCCATCTCTACTGAGGAAGAGAGAAGTGTCTCGACAGATTGTCTGTAAAAATAAACTTTGTCCATAATTAAAAGGTATCACCTTATCCTATAGTACTCATCATTTTAGTATATGCTACTGGACTAATATGGCTACATTTTATCTGCAAATTAATAGCACAGGCAAACTTTTCCCACTCTTATTGCTACAGCCCCTAAAGCTAAGAACACACAGTACCAATCTCTGGAAAATGACAAATTCCAAAATGGTGTTTGACCGTTGCGGGACTTTAACGCATTAAAAAGTCCTGTAAAGGCAAGGCGCTATGCGAATATAGCATCGCTTGCGGCGCCTGTGTGGTGAACGTCCGTGTTAACCACACAGGTGCTACAATGATGGAGTTTAAGTCACGCTAACCGATATAACATCAGTTAACATGTCTTTTAACTCAGTTAACATGTCTTGGTGCATCTGGCTGAGAATCTTTGTTAGAAACTGACTAAAAGTTTGGTCACGTTGCATTCTAAACTCACGTTTTTCTATATATTGGCAGTTTTAAATGTGCTGAATGACATTACCTTTGGCTTTATATTGAATGCCAACAGTAACAAAGTGCCATGGGCAGACACATCTGTAGCACTTGGCTACAAACATCTAGCAAAATCTTTGTTAAAGATCTTAGATTTACTCTAAAGCTAGGTACACACAGTCCAGATTTCTGAAAGATGACAGACAAGATCTGCAAGATCCTGTCTGTCATCTTTCAAAGATCTGCATACACACAGTCCCGAGCATTCTCCCTATGAACTGTGTGTTTCCATCGGCCGCGCTAGACTCCTCTATAGGGATTCTAGCATGGCCGATGGAAATTTTCGACCTTTCCCGAATGAGCTTTCGGCCGACCCAATCGTTTGGCGGCCGCGCGCTCGTTCGGGAAACGAGCGTACACACATAACGATAAAGCCCCGATACCGTCGGATCCGACGGTATCGGGGCTTTATCGTTAGTGTGTGTACCCAGCTTAAGTTACCAGATGACAGACTGTTCATAGTATAAATAGCTTACCGGTACTTGTTTTCTTGCTGTATTCTTGCTCTGTGGACTGACCTTATAACAAAAGACTATTCAAATTTAGTTCAAAATGTACAAGGAGGCCGTGTTTTTTCTCAGCTGTCTCTAAATGTAAATCCATTTTTCTGTATAATAAAGGGTTAGTGAAAGTATCTGAAACACACTGGATACAGGCAGCTGTTTCTGTCATGACAGAATATTTCTTTACCTCCTGATGTTTTTGTTCTGCAAGCCAAAATGTTCTTCTCTAAAAGGATGACAAATTCGGAGCCAAGGTCCTTATTGTAAAGACAAACAGAAGCTCTATAAAAGGCTTCCCTAAGCATTTCACAATGTTGATTGCACTGGAGCATAGAGGACTACAATACTATAAAAGGAATTTTTTTTTTTTGTATTGACATTCCTACATAAATAATTTAATCTACACCCATCGGGACCCTGGATACTCCGCAAAAGTACAGGTATGGTGTGAACACAATGTGAACTATACAACCTGGGCAGAGAATTGTTCTCTTTACCTCATCCATCATACTTCAGTTGAGTTCCTAGGAGAAAAACAGGTTGTGATTTTCTAGCTCCATTGTTGACATGTAACTGCTCTTGAAAATCTGGGCAGATCAACGAATGGCACCCAACCAAACACATGAATGGCTATTGCCCATGTTGGGCGTTTGGCGGTGGATCACTGATGTGCATTGTCCATGTGCACTGTTGCTGCTAATATTATTGGAGTGTGGCCAACTACTGCCTGCAATGTGGAATATAGGGAGTACAGTATATCACCTAATGTGAAAGCTGATAAAAGCACAAATGAAAGTTAACAGCCCCTAGAAGAATAACCTGCAGGCAAACACTGACATACTGACATGAACCCCTTAATTACTTTAAAAAGTTATTGCATTTTAAGTCACTGGGAAAGCACCGTAACCCATAAAACCCAGGGAAACTTTTGTTTTCTTTGCTCTTACTGTTCTAGTAACTGCTGGACTATGACAAAGCAATTCACAGAAACATTAGTAGTAAACGGCTTGTTTAGATCACTTCCAATCACAGGCTTGGAGATCCTGCTATTCCTGTATCTCCTTGCGTTCCTTTCCCTGTAAACTGTTGTGAAAGGCAAAATACGAAGTCATCAAAGGTCTTTTGCATGAAGAGAACAGAATGTTTCTGAGCACCTGGCATGTGTTAAATGACAATTTCAGTAGAATTTACTGATAATCCTCTAGTGTCAACTGAACTTACTGTGTTTTTTTAATGTCAACATTGTCAAATCTTCAGAGAGCTTCTCACACAATGCATATGATGTTATATCTCATTTTAAGATTAGATTAGTTAGTTTAACATTATTTTAAAGGGACAGTTCAGTGGAAATTATCAATATGTGTTTAATTGTTAGTTTGTCTAATGCCTTCTTAGTTATTCTACATATTCTCTCCCATTTTGCTCTTTGCTGTTCTCTGCTGTTGGCATTAGTGAGCTGACATTTCAGGTTCTAATGGTTCTTCTTCTTCCCAGGATGCACCACTTCCTTGGATTGTTCCTAACAGTAATTTCTACTGATTGGCTGTTGGATGGGTCAAAGATGCTCAGATCTCTACTAAGCAACTGAATCAACCCAGACGCTGGGTCAAGAAGCAAGACCATAATGGTCTCTACTAGGGGTCCTACTAATAGTCAGTATTTTGGTTTCATTTATTTATACACAGACACAATGCTGGATGGGCAAGTTAAGGTCATTGGGATGGAAAAATACTGCTCTTTTTTCTGAAAAGTATATGTATTTGCACTGAACTTCCCCTTTAACTTTCTATTGGACTACCCAGACTATGGGTAGCAATGGACTGAGCAACAGTCATGTTTGATGTGCATAGCTAACGTAAATAACATTGAGATTTCGCACTGTACAACATGTCACACATTTTTACATGACTAATGATTAAAAAAAGGCAGATAGATCCTTAGCATCTGAATTTCATAAAAAGTTAAAATGTTTTATGACTTTCTTTTCTTATATACTATATACATGTTTAACAAACACCACAGTTACCTTTTAACCTTTGTGCAGATGCCTGCCATATTGTGTGCACAGCTTAAAGCAGGGATGTCCAATCTGCAGCCCGATAGATGTTTGTAAACTACTTCTGCAGCCACGGAATGCTGGAAGCTGCCATTTGCAAACATTAAAAGGGCTGCAGGCTTGACACCCCTGTTTTAAGCTGTGCTCACAAAATGACAGACATCTGTACTCGGGTTAAAGCTCACGTCATACACAAGTCCCGCAAGGTGAATCCAGCCCGTCTAGCTGTTTTTTGTGGCCCCCAGAGTCTGTACAGCATCCAAGACTTACTACACTGCTATTAATTTGTGCAGTCCCAAGCAACGTTGTAACCATTGAACTTTACTATCATCTTTACTAGATACCCCCAATCAACTTTAAATACAGCTAATCGCTGTCCCAAGCACCACTGGTGCAGTCCCAAGCACCATTTTGGTGCAGTCCCAAGCACCACTGCTTGGGACTGCACAAATGGATAGCAACGTAGTAAGGCTTGGATGCAGTCACTGCTGTAACAGCTGATAACGTATCTAGCCCGGTGCTGGGAGGTGTGACAAAGGGCCTTGGAGAAGGTGCCACACCAGAAGAGTAAGGTGGGCATTCCACATTAGCACATGATCGTACCATCTTAAAAAAAATTTGGCCCACCACTTGGCCTGTCTTTTTGATTTTGGCCCCTTATGTGATTGAGTTTGACACCCCTGGGTTAAAGGGTAACTGTGGTGTATGAACAAATGGCTTTCATATGAAAGTCCTTCATATTAGCTTGAAATCAATCCAACACTGACTAGCTGCAGTTACAATTTATACAAGTTGTGAAGATCTAAATTTCATGGGAATCATCCAGCACTACGTACACTAATGACACTGCAGGTGCACTGTTACTTATTTTTATCAAAACTTTGCGAAAACACATGTAGGTGATGTGTGCTGTAGAGCTGGAGAATTTCCCCAGACCTTAGGATCTTCATAACTTGATTGTGGATGCAGCTACAAGGGTTGGATTTGGATTGATTTTAATGTAATGTAATTGTGTGAAAACTACAGTTACCCTTTAAAATAGTGCACACACAAAAATCTGGTGACATACAGGTACTGCTGTATGTAGCATGAGGCATATTTCTGTACACACAGTCGGAAAAATATTACAGGGAACAAATTCATTAACTCCCTGCAACCAAAAATGCTTTGTTTTAAGACTTTTCTATAAGAGCAAAATGTAAATTGGAGTATAACAGAAGGTGGGAGTGATGGAAGTACAACCAGACAGTGCCTTTACATCATAGTAGAGCTTTCCTGTCTATAAGGGGCTTTGTACCTATCCTAATAATGTCACATATAAGGAGTGGCCTATTTTAATCTTCTAATGGCTATGGTTGTAATTTAATAAAGTGATCACATCTCTCAATAGATTTAATTGAAATGTCATAAATGACGGTATTTATTAAGGATCAATATCAGTTAATACCAATACTGATTCTTTTACCAGCAGTTGTGTTGTTTACCAGCAGTGTACTGCTGCGGCCATTAAATGCTGAATACTGAACAGTGGGATGATACCACCCCTAACTCAAAAAGAACACCTTCCTTTTAACATACCGTAGAGAGAGAGAGAGGAAGAGAGAGATATGTTTATTGAACTGAAAAATTATAGCTCCTGGTGCTTCTAGGGTTCGGCCACTACCAGTTAGAAAATATATCCTATTATAGGGTATGTCCACCCTAAAATAAAAAAAACTAGTGACTGGCTATATGCCCGCAACTCGAACTGCTATTTTTACTGTGTTATTTTTAAAACCGATATTAAATAAGTTATTTTTATCAATGAGCTTTATATTAGCTTGAGGATATGTAGAGGAGGCAACAGGAAAAACCGCAGTCGCTCATTGGCTATGATGTCAGCAATGACAGCCTTGATTAACTCCATGGAGTGAGGAGCCAGTAGTGGCATAAAAATAGGCCCACAGCCTCCCACAGCCATCAACCACGGCGGTGATGCCCGGAGGCTAAGAGGTAGCAGCTCATTGCCTTTTTGTAGTTAAGGTACGTACAATCAGCTGTTTTAAAATACTACCGGTTCTGGTGCGTACCTTTACTACATACGCATGGTTATGTGTTTAAAAACAGCTACTCGTGGAACCTGCAGTAGAAGCGCTGGGAAGAGGGGGTCAGGGGACGGACCAGAAACTTGCAGAGGGGCCTGGGTGCTGAAATTTCACTACTCGGAGCCAGCTTACTCTTCCAGAATGGAGCAAATAATTAAATATCTCATTACAAATGCATGTTATGCACAAAATATATACACACATTTAGAAAAAAGATTATTCTTTCTGCACATGGTTTCTAAACAATTATCTATTCCCCTTGTCAACTTGACTGCTTCTGCATCTTTATCTTCTCTGCATCTCTCTGCTTCGCTGTTTTCATTTTTTGTTTCGTCGTGTTCCTAAAGTTGCATCCTCCTTGCCTCTACTGCTTTTCTATATTTCGGATTCAGTTTCAGCTCAAATCCACCTACTCTGTTACCTTTTCAGTTTCCTGTCTATATCATTTAAATCCCTTTACAAATGCAACACTTTAATAAAATTACATTAGCAAACCTGAATAACCATAACTGTCATGTAAAATGTCGAGTATTGCTGGAGTATTGTGAAAAATGACACACTATGGATGTATATTAGGCAAGGCTTGCAGAGCACTAATGCTTTTTGGGAAAGTGAAGCAGGAGTGGCTGAAACATTCCCCCTAATGCATCTACCTGATAATATGTAAAATATAAGGTTATGGAAACAGATCGTAAATTTTATTCACTCCCTTGTCATGGCAGTATTTATTGTATTAAATATTTAATTGCACAGGAAAAAAAGCAGTTTGTCTTCATTCCTTTCTAGAACTGCATTGCTTTAGGCAGATGCACCTTTGTTAATAATAGAAGCACCTGAGCTTAAAGGACAAGTCCAGCCCTCAAATAAAAACTTATATACAGGCAAGTCACCCCCCAAAACCCTAAACGGTAATAGTTTGAAAGCTTAAAGGGACACTAAAGTACCCTAAACCCAAAAAAATAACTATTTGCCATTCGTTTGTATTATTCACAGGGAGGTGAGAACGCTTATTCTCACCTTAATGTGAATAATATTACGCTCGGGGGACCTGGAACTTACCTTACAGCCGCTCCACTTGCAGCCACTTCTTCACTGAACAGCTGTTCTCTTCCGATCGCGCGCCCTATCTTTTGTATTGGCGCACATGCGCCCATGATAGGGCGCGGTCAAGACAGAGCGGCTGTCAGCGAAGGAGCGGCTGCGAATGGAGCGGTGGTAAGGTAAGTTCCAGGCCCCCCGAGCGTTATATTATTCACAGGGAGGTGAGAATAAGCGTCCTCACCTCCCTGTGAATAATAGAAACGGATGGCAAATAGTTCTTTTTTTGGGTTTAGTGTTCCTCTAAATATATAAGTCTAACCTGAAATCCTGCACAATATCCTGTCTCCCTATTTCTGCTTCTTGTTTCTTCTAGGTAGCTGTCAGTTATGGATTTGACAGTTGACATCACAACCAATGACTGAATGTTAAACCCCTAGCTACCTCTTCTGAGCATGCTCAGGCTCAGTACAGGTTTCAAAATTGCTCAGTTTCCACGAGGCATCCAGAAGCCTAGCAGGCATACAGTAATGAATTCAGAGGACAAACTATGATATATCAACATATTTTAAAGAGGCCATTCTTTCTAAAAGATGTTATTATGAGGGTGGAGTTGTCCTTTAAAAGAAGTGATTTGTAGAATTTGCACTGCTGAGTGTCCAGAGGAATTATGTCCACGCCAAATTAGAGAAAAGAAAGTGTTGTCTTAAAACAGTTTGAAGTAAATTTTACTAAGAGCTTCAGCTGTTCATTTCCAAGTTTAAAGGCTACGTAAATGTGTTCAATGGCACACATGATGCTCAACGTATGAGTAGGTGATAAATTACCTTAAGCCCCAAACCTATCACTAAATTCATGATTATCTATGTGTCACGATCTGTCCTTACTTGCCATAAGTCCCTCGTTGGCCGGATTTCCTGTTGGCGGGCATGGTGCTCACCATCGTGGCAACAGAGTTTAAAAGGCAGGGAACAGAGAAGACCGGTGCTGAATGTTTATTCCCACACTGGATTCCTAGTCTTCCCTGTACCTCTGTCCAGTTCCTGGTACATTCTGGTGCCCCTGTTCTTGTGTCTCGGTTCCTATGCATCTGCGTAACAGACTCCTGCTGTAAAAGTCTCCTCCAACATGTCTGATACAAATGGATATGGACATATGCCTTTATCAGTGTATGTACTCAAAGTCACCCTTTTTACTTTTCTGTGTTCAACTGGTGCAATTATTTAGCATTCTCTGAATAAATGTATGTGTATATGCTTTAATCCTATAGCCGTTACTTGTAATGTAATAGTTGTTACTTGTAACCTTTTTACCAAGGGGAGAAATTACTGTTTTCCTAGGGGGAGCTTGTTTCACTTTTATACTTTTTCACTATAGTTTATTCAGACACAAAGCAATCCAACGTTTCGGGGCACGTATCCACTCTTCCTATGTTCCCCCTGAAACCTATAGGGGCACTCCCCTTTTATCACCTGTTCATCCGAGTAGCATTCTGGTTCCTCTTTTTGTTCTACTAGCCCTGTAAACCCCCAGTGCTCAACAGATCAAAACAAGGAACTTGTAGCCTTGCTTCCTAAAAGCTGACAGCCAATCACATCATAGCACAGAGATCCTCCCTTTCCCTGACACAGAACAGGGATTTCAGTTTTTTTGTTTTAAAACACATTCAATGCTCCTGTCCTAACAATGATAAAATCCTTTACTTTTCATACAAAAGGAAAATTAATCTTTGCAGTGTATTTCATAGATAGCATGGATGTAAGAAACAGAATGTTATCATTTCAGTAAAAATTAAAAGTATGTCTGGGGAATTGAACCTGCAATTTCTTATATTCTGCCTTGTTAAAAGCAGAACTCTTACCCCTAGCCTAACAGAGATTTAAAGTGGATTGCTAATAATTCCTTCCTGACTCCAAATGGCAATCGGAAAGTATCCCTGGATCAACCAGAACTACAGTATATGTATTATTACCAGTAATTCTGCATATTTTTTTCATTTTAGAAACTTATCTAGCCCATTTTTAAAGCTATCCAATGAACTTGACATTACCACATCTGCTGGAAGACAGTTCCAGAGTTTCACCGTTCTTACTGTAAAGCTCTTTTCCGTTCTTACTGTATTTCCTAATGAAACTCCTTTTCCTCCAATTTTAAAGGATGTCCGCATGTCCTCTGATATGACCTATTAGTAAACAATACACCAGAGAGTTTACTGTATGGCCCATTAATATATTTTGTATAGTGATCATATCCCCATGCAAACGTCGCTTCTCTAATGAAAACAGCCCTAACTTGTCTAATCTGCCTGCATAGTCAAGCCCCTCCATTCCCTTTATTATTTTAGTTCCCCTTCTCAGAACTGCTTCCATACCAGTGCCTTGTAAAGAGGGATAATAATATTTTTTTCTCTGGAATCTATTCCCCTCTTTACACAACACAATATCTTGCTAGCTCTAGCCGTTGCTGCCTGGCATTGTTTGCTGCAACTAAGTCTATTATCTACCCGAACCCCCAAATCTTTTTCTGTTAGATATTCACTTAACACAGAGTTATTTGTGGTGTAGGTGGCACATGGAAACCCCAAATGCATAACCTTACATTTATCAACATTGAATGTCATCTGTCATTCTCATTCACAAACATTGCTATACATTATACCTTTTATTGTATGCTTTGGAATTGGGCGTTATCAGTATCATACCAGCATTGCATCCCTTTAATTGTTTTTATTAGGCTCTGTAATGCAATGCCATAGTTATCAATCTTATTCAATTATATAGCACACTATTAACAAAGTACACATTGATTGAAAGGGTGGAGATGAACATGTCAATGCATATTCGCATTCATTTAGATCAAGCTCATTTTAGATTGTGTTTTTTTTTTAACTAGACAATTTGACTTTTTTTGGTGTTAATCAAGTCAACAATTGTACAACATACAAGAAAGAGTATTTACAGGAAATTCTTTACAGATATAGCCCATTTCACTTTTCAATGTGGTCTATTGTGCTACTGCATGACTGAATAAGCTAATAACTGAAGGAAAAAATATGTAGGGTTTTGAGAGGTTCTATATAGCCAAAAAGCTACTAAAAGGGGCCTTAAAGAGTAACTGTGGTCTCCATAAAGTGGCCTTTACTAAAAAGAGCACATTCCTTTAAAACGACTCCCGGAACATGCTCCTAGCTGCAATCTATGCAAACATATAGCAGCTTAAAGGGTGGTGTTTCTAGCTAGTGTGACATCACCAGCACCATTGCCCTGCTTGATGCCTTAGCTACGAGCATGCCCAGTTTTATCCTACTGCTGTCTTTAAACAGCTTCAGAAAATATAGTTTTTTTAGGGTGGCGCTTGTTAGACTGCACATCATGTGACTGTCACACTTCCTTGTTTATCGCTACTGTCTGAGTGTAATTTTACAACCATATTACTTAAGAACCAGAAAACCTAAATACATTATCCTAGGCTTGTTTGAAAGGTATAAGAGAATTTTTAAATAGAGGACACTTGTATGGAGAACACAGGAACCCTTTAAGTATAGACAAAGCAGAATAATACATAAAACATTTTAATAACATTAGTATTAGTAGTTCTAAATAGGGATGGCATAGAACTCGAACTCGAATCCGAGTTCGAGCCGAACTGTTCGAGTTCGAACGGACCCGGACTTCCCGAACTATCTCGGACGCGGACTTTCGATATTTCCCGGACTTTCGATGATTTATCGAATGTTCGAGAACGTTCGAGTATCGAATCCGCGAGTAAAATGTACATGGTATCTAGGCGCGAACATCGAATCTGCGAGTAAAGTCTCCATTCCAGCCTATACGCGAGTATCGAATCTGCGAGTAAAATGTCCATGTTACCTCGAACATTCGAACGCGAAAGCTCGAAAGTAGCGCGCGTGAGAGTAAAATCGATTTTACGAACGTCCTGGATATTGGAACATGCTCCCCAGACCATTTCCCAGGTCCCACAGCCATTTACATTAAGTTACCATTAATATTTTAGTTGTATTTGACTCGAACTTTTCAAACTATTTGCCTCCCATAGACTTTAATGGGTCCGTTTTCGAACTTTCGAACTTTTACAATAGTTCGAAAGTTCGAAAACGGACCGAACTTTCAATAGTTCGACCATCTCTAGTTTTAAATAGATACATTGGCTTAATTGTTGCTTTGATTAAAGGAAAAAAACTATTCCATCCCTCCCCTGGGTTTGCCAAAGTTGCAATAGTTGGACTGGAAAGCCCAACTTCTGTCTGAGGACTGACCAGTGGGAAGACATCCTCTGTAAGAAGTGTCTTCCTGTAAGACAGATCCCAAGCCTACAATGGAAAAAAAGATCTCATTTTGAAAGAAGATTGACCACAATCAGAGGTGAAACAAGAAATAAGGACATAGCCTCCTCATCTAATGTATTTTTTATGAGAGGGGAGGTTTGGAACAGTAAAGGCAGCGTTGGTGTCCTTTAGATGTGGGGTCCTTTATACAGATATTGTTATTTGGAGGGTGGACATGCCCTTTTATTCTTTCATGTTTGTGTTTATACTATTAAGAATGGTCATATTTATACTACTGCACACTGTGAGCTTATAACAAGCTTGCAAAGCCAGCAGAGAAGGAAACTACTTCATAGGAGGGGATCATAATGTAAGTACAGCGATTAACAAGGCAAGTTTTTCCTTGCAGTGTCTTTATTTGAAAGTCTTTCTAAGATGCCAATACCTAAAACATGGTTCTAAGGCATTGGTTTTAAGCAGTTTGTAATGTGATTTCTAAATATTCCATTTGTCGACTGAAATGGATGTTCGGACGGAGCTCGTTGATGATCCGCCAAGCAGATCGTGCAACAAGGCCAAACTGAACGTTTGTTTTGGTTGTCAAAGTGCCCATACATGGCATGACTGTTGGCCAAAACAAGCGCTCATACACATCATGCGTGGTGGGTCGGCACCCGCAGTCGCATATGTGTATGAGCCTTTACACTTGCCAACTCATTCGTGTTTGTCAAAGCTTTTGTCTGTATAGCAAAACAAATCTTAAACAAAAAATAAGTAATTAGACACATATTGGAGAAATTAGCTGTAAAATAATTCAACTGGACAGAATTAAAAAAATTGAGATGGGTTTATTTAATTTTTTATATTATAAAATGTATATTTGTTGCTTCTTTGTACTGAAGAACTGGTTATATATAAAGAAACTGGTTATATATGTATGACTTGTACGCATTCTTTTAATTATTTGTGCAATGCATTAAATCTGAATTTTTAAGAACATTAATGTCTGTTCAATTCCAAGTGCAGAATGACTGCACTAATGCTGATGTCACTTCCTGTAAGTCTCTATTTACCATTCTGTTATAAACGCCTGCCTGATGAAGGAGTATACCTACCTCTGAAACATTGCATTTCTGGGTTTGAGGGCTAGGCCACACTGAAACGCAAACGCAATCGCATGCGATTTCATGTGCGATTTTCGTTGCGTTTGCGATTGCGATTTCTTCAATAAGTATAGGAAAACGCATGCGATTGCGATTAAAAATGCAGAACGCAAAACGCAATCGCAATCGCATCGAAAAACGCGCGTTTTTTTGCGTTGCCGCGTTTTCAATAATTTTGAAAAATCGCAAGCGCAATCGCAATCGCAAACGCAAGCGCAAACGCAAAAAAAACCGCAGCAGTGTGGCCTAGCCCATATTGTACATCTGTGAGATGTACACGCATGTGTTACCCTTACTAGTTTAATTTTGGCCAGGGTCATGATCCTGATTGTTTGTTGAAATAGTGTATTTACAAATCCAAACAAATGCTTGAACTTCAGTGTTATACCTGTATATATCCTTCCTATAGTATAAAATTATATACAGATTGCATCAAGTTTTTAGGAGCTACCAATGAGGTGGGGTATTTAAAGGGAAAAGCCAGTGGAAAATATCATTATTTTTAAAATTCTTAGTTTGTATAATGCAAACCTAGTTATTCAACATATTTTCTTCCATTTTGAAAAATTAGTTGATTTTATACCCTTTTGCTGTTCCTGCTGTTGATATTAGTGAGCTGCCATTTCCAGTTCTAACAGTTCTTCTTCTTCCAAGGACCATGGCACCACTTCCTTGGAATGTTCCAAACAGTAATTTGTTGTTGGGTGGGTCAAACATAATTTTACTTGGTTGCCTGCAACATTTTCAAGTGTATGCTGTGGTCAAAGGGTAACTGTGGTCTTGAAGTCTTCCAAACTAGTAAGAATTATATAAAAAGCCTTCCATCACACCTTCAAAATAAAACCTAAATCATATCTGTTGTATTCAATTAGATCAACTGGACTTGAATACAACAGATATACCATGACCTGGATGAATGAGAACCTTCACAAGCAAAACCTAAATCACATCTCCAGATAAAACTTGTGAGAAGTTATTGCTCAAAAGATTCAGCAATATTACTTACTGCTTGAACAATTCCTTTTTTCAGCCATGTGACCAGCTTGTAGTCATGTGACCAGCCCCTGCCTGCATTAATAGGCTCTCCTTCTCAACTGTCAAATTTTTCCCCAGGTACTTCCTGATTTCCCCAGCATTAATTCATAACTGAGCATGCTTCTCCCCCAGGGTGGACGGGCGGGGCAGAGGTCTAGTGATGTCACTCAACCTACTGGAAATAGGAAGTTTGAACATTCACCCCAATGTAATTTCTTACAGGCTCCAGCCAGAGATGTGATTGTCAGCTCATATTAAAAGAAATACTGCAGGTTTTCATTCAACCCTAACTTGTTTTGAGACCACAGTTGCCCTTTAAGATAAAATGGAGGGCTGACTTAACACTTGCTAATGATCTGGAGGGTTGATAATACTGGCTAATGATCTAGAGGGCTGATAACACCGACTAATGATCTGGAGGGCTGACAATACTGGGTTGTAAACTGGAGGCCTGATAACACTGGCTTATGATCTGGAGGGCTGAAAACACCAGGTAATGATTTAAAGGGCTGATAAAAGTGGGTTATGATCTGTAGGGCTAATAACCCTGGCTAATGATTTGGAGGGTTGGTAACGCCGGGTAATGATCTGGAGAGCTGATAACACTGGGTAATGATCTGGAGGGCTGATAACATTGGCCAATGATCTGGAGGGCTGATAACATTGGCTAATGATCTGGAGGGCTGACAACAATGGCTATTGAACTGGAGTGCTGACGTAACACTGGCTAATGATCTGGAGGGCTGACATAACTGGCTAATGAACTGGAGGACAGTAACACTGCCTAAGAAATGGGAGGGCTGACTACACAGGCTAAGCATTTGGAGGGCTGATTAATACTGGCTAATAAACTGGAGGGCTGAATAATACTTGCTAATAAATGGGCGTGCTGACTAATAATGTGATTATATACTTGAGACTTCTATATATTGCTCTGCTCTCAGCTTCCTTCAATGCGCTGTCCAGACTGTTAGTAAGTAATCTGCTAAATTTTAGACACTGCTGTGCTGTTTCAATTAATCTGACAGTCTGGGCAGGAGTTTGAAGGGAGCCAAGATAAGCACATGCTACCCCCCATCCCCCCAATCATCTTTTAGCATTTCAGCCAAGGCAGGCAGCACATAGTTAAACTTTAAACTGAGGCAGTGTCTCCAAAACCTCATTCCTGACCACCCATTCTCATAAATCATTTTAGTTTAGGCTGTGGTACATGTAATCTCCCAGGAGCAGAGGAAGGGTTTTCTGTTCCTTGCCCATGTTAGGGCTAGAGGTGCACGTTGTTCCGTTTAAGCTTATTAATAGCTTCTGTGGCAGCCCAAATTTTTCATGGGAGACCAACTCGGGGGGCATTTGCCCCTCCGCCTACTGGGCCAGTCCTCCCCTGAAAATCATAACGGTCTCTATTAGGGGTCCTGCAAACAGGAAGTCAGTATTTCGGTAGCATTTATCTATACACAGACAAAATGCTTAATGGGCAGGTTAAGGTCTATGGGGTGGAAAAATACTGCTCTTTTTTCTTAAAAGTATATGTAATTGTACTGAACTTCCCCTTTATATATATATATATTACATACAGGAAAATTGTATATCTATGTGTGTAATTTATCACCATCTAAATGACCATAAATAGGTATAGTACTGATTTATATTAAATACAAGAAAAAATATATAGAGTTATAAAAGTACTTATAGAGCTAGAACTCCTATTTTTAATGGAATAGTCAAATTGGAAGGGCATGTCCATCCCTTTTTACAACGTGTTTCTGTAGTGTAGGGCTCCCTCCTCCAACCCCAAATGCCATAGTAGTTTCACACAAAACACCCCTGATCTGTACTTACATCACCTCTTTCCCCCGTCAATGTGTCAAGGCCCTCTGCTTGCATGAAATAACCCAGATTGACGGGGGAAAGAGGCGATGTAAGTACAGATCGGGGGTGTTTTGTGTGAAACTAATATGGCGTTTGGGGATGGGGGAGGGAGCCCTACACTACAGAAAAGGGGTTTTGTGCTAGGGGGAGGGAGAGAGAAATGGGAGGGAGGGGGAGGAGGTCTTTACTGAGCATGAAAAAATTCTCCCGGAGGAGAGACAGGAGGCAGAGTCCTATATGGACTCTGCAGAGCTCCTGGTGGGCAGTTTTTTGGACTTTAGGGGGGATTACTGGACAACCATTTGGAGCTGGGATGTGAGGTAAGGATTTTTCTACACTACATAGTGTTTAGACAAATTAAAAGCTTAAGCAACGTTAATGTCTGTTTGTTTTTACTATGGCAATCATAGCCAATTAACAAAAAAAAAAATTATTTAAGCATTGTGTATGCTTGTGAAGGTTCTCATTCATCCAGGTCATGGTATATCTGAATTGTATTCAATTAGATCAACTGGAATTGAAGTTTAGTTCTTGAAGACGTTTCGCTAGTCATCCGACTGGCTTTGTCAATTCAGAATGACTTGTACAAGAATCTGTGGCAATTATGTACCCTGGAAAATCCCAAACAGCATATCACAGGCAGGTGTTAAGGGCGTGATTGCATAGTGGCTAAGAGGTGTTATAGGAATGCCCAGAGTAAGGTGTCAAAACTGCATTGTACATGGCAGACAGTTGGTGTTGAAACCCCCCCACACCTCTATTAAGGCTTGGTTTCTTTATTTTCACATAAAAGGCCTCCTTAACAAAAAAAAAACACTGTATCCCTGTCTGCTTTAAACCGAACAATACACTGAGGCAGCAATTAGTACACCCGAAAGACCCAATACCGAAACACAAGAAAAGCGACATCATATACTCACTGCAGTGCAATGAAGAATGCTCTGATTTGTATGTGGGGGAGACCAAACAGCAACTGCATCAACGTATGGCCCAGCACAGAAGAGCCAATTCCTCGGGTCAAGACTCAGACGTGTACCTGCATCTTAAGGATAAAGGACATACCTTTGAAGATTGTAATGTTAACATATTGGCAAAGGAACGTGACTGGTTCAAGAGAGGTGTTAAGGAGGCCATTTATGTGAAAATAAAGAAACCAAGCCTAAATAGAGGTGGAGGGGGTTCGACACCAATTGTCTGCCATGTACAATGCTGTTTTGACACCTCACTCTGGGCATTCCTATAACACCTCTTAGCCACTATCCAATCACGCCCTTAACACCTGGCTGTGATATGCTAATTAGGATTTTCCAGGGTACATAATTGCCACAGATTCTTGTACAAGTCATTCTGAATTGAGAAAGCCAGTCGGATGACTAGCGAAACGTCTTCAAGAACTAAACTTCAAGTCCATTTGATCTAATTGAATACAACAGATATAAGGTCTGTATATCAAAGAGCATCTAGACTCGCTCCCCACTCCCCTCTCCATAGGCATAAGGAAGACTTTCTGGTGGGGTCACGGGCAGCATTTGTGTGTGTTAAGCCTAGATATAAAGAGGAGGGGTTTGAGCTGGAAGAAAAAAACTTTTCTATAGGGGTAAACATGTCTGTCTGTCCCTATCTTTTTTTTCTATATCTGTCTGTCCCTATCTCCCCACACATACACAGATCTAAAGTTCACTGCCCATATATATAAATACCTCTGGTTTATGGTGTCTGTATACTGTATATACCCACATATATAACACACACATGCACAAGTTCTGTCTCTGTCAATATGTAAACATTTTTAGAAATGGTGTCATATAATGTCTCATATATTACAGAGGGGCAAGTAATAATGTTTGGTATTGTGTTACTATATAAAGATACCAGTTCAGTGATACAAACACAAATTTAAAGTATATATATACTTTATATATATATTAACTGTTTAAAAATGTAAAGTACTTGGGACAGGGAGGTAGGATTGATTATTCCTACCTCACAATATCGTTTTGTTGAGGAGCTAGAGCACATTTAGTTTTTATTTGCCAGGTTAGTCCTGGACTATTCCTGTATTAAAGATGGTACTGAAGCCAGGAGGATGTTTTGTAAAAGGCCTTTAGCCTGGACAGACTTGGGATGGGGACCGTCCAGTACTAAAGGACGTCCGAAAGGACGTTCGGACATGGTGGAAAACCTTGTCCGATTGAGCGGTCCTCTATGGACCGCACGATCGGTCGCGGTACCTGTTGGACGCTACCGACAGTCCTTCCTCCTGGTCAAAAGTATCGAATGGTCGGTCAGGAGGAAAAATTGCTAGGTGTGTACCTAGCTTAACCTGAATGGTAATTACTGGGGACACAGTAATCATTTGTTTCTTAATGATTAATTTAATGAAAAAGGAGCATATACACTACCATAGTAATACTTTACCACAATTTACTGCAATTTAATTTTTAGGCTACTCGCTAGAGTAGATATTCACAAGCATCATTATCTATCACCTCACAAAGGAATATGTGGATATGTTGAAAACATTGAGGATGGCCAACATAGAGCTGAGGGCCAGGATCGACTACCAGGCTCTAGTAACCAGACGATCTTGTGATCGGGCATGTAATACTCTATCAGGGTTATTCAATAAAAGTTCTTATCGTTTAAAATGGTGCTAATTTTGCCCCAACCAATCAGATCTTAGCTTTCAAATGGTAAATAAGATCTGATTGGTTGGGGCAAAATTAGCACCATTTTAAACGATAAGAACTTTTATTGAATAACCCTGTATATACTCATTGCTCTTTATTAATTCAGTCCACATAGAAACATGGTAGACATGGTATGCAACACACACCGTACAACTGTACAAACCTTATCTAACTGGTCCAGATGAAGGCAAACACAAAACCCCAAATCCTTTATTAGTTTATTTCTCCCAGAGTAGCTGCAGCCATAAGACCAAAGTCCACCAGACTTATATACTAAATATATACTTGCAAGTGCATTCTGCCTACCCAAAACCCCAGTCTTAATATCAGGACATACCAGGCTAAAAAAAGCACCTGACTTACAAAATCTGTAAATAGGCTGCATTATACGATATATAAAAAGATATATAAAATGTAAGTGTTTCGAACCTACCTTGGATGTGGTGTGTGGATACTATTTAAATAGGTCATTATTTAAATTGGGAGGCATGAGACTTAAGCATTGCATTTTAATGCTATTAAACACCTGGTCATAAATACACTCAAAGACTGTGATATGAATGTTATATAAGGAGCTACTGACTAACTGGATGGTAATAAATAAGGAGTGATTATTCCTATTGATAGTTTAACCTGTAAGCTTTTAATCAATAGTCAAAATATTTAAAACTAAAATATACTTTTTTTAATATTATACAGTCATCATTAAGGAAACCCCTTGAATTGTGGGTGACTGTGTGTTGAAATGTGATTGATATATCTGGTGTATTCAGTTAGATCAACTGGACTTAAAGTTTAGTTCTTGAAGACATTTCGCTACTCATCCGACTGGCTTTCTCATCTCAGAATGACTTGTACAAGAATCTGTTGGCAATTAAGTACCCTGGAAAGTCCCAATTAGCATATGACAGCCAGGTGTTAGGGACCTTCTGAATGTAAGGCGTGATTGCATTGTGGCTAAGAGGTGTTATAGGAACTGCCCAGGGTATGGTGTTAAAACAGAAGCCAATAGCTAATACCCCACGCAGTGGGTAAATTCCTTTCCAGGATTTACCGGCATTCACAATAGCGATATTGAATTGGAGCATTCACCCAAAGCGATAGCGGCTCTGGGTAAATGAGCCTGAAAGGGTAGTATTTACAAAGGAGCAATATTATTAACTTCTGTATATACTGCACACACCTTACTGCTTATTTATTCTGTGCTCCAGAAAAAAGGTGGGGCATGGCTTGTGGAGGTGGGTAACTAACACTGACTGTAAACTGAAGGACTGGTTTAACAGTTGTTGGTGAACTGGAGGGCTGACCTAACAATGGCTGCTGAACCCTCCAGTTCAGCAGACAATGTTAGGGCAGCCCTCAGTTCAGCAGACACTGTTAGGGCAGCCTACAGTGACTGGTACATACAAGTTTGCCCGAAAGTGACTGGTACATAAAAGTCTGTCCACAGTAAGTGTGACTGGTACATAAAAGTCTGTCCACAGTGAGTGTGACTGGTACATATGTTTGCCCACAGTTATGGTAAATACAGTTTTATACACAGTGACTGGTACATACAAGTTTGCCCAGTGACTGTTAAATACAACTTTGCCCACAGTGAGCGCGACTGGTACATATAACTTTTCCCACAATGACTGGTACATACAAGTTTGCCCACAGTGACTGGTACAAATAAGTTTGATCTTATTGTGCCAGGACTCAGGTGATGGCAAGCATAGGCAGGATCAGGAGAGACACACACAGATACTGCAGTTTTTTTGCAGTGAGTGTGATCGTGGTTCTCATGGTCGTGCATGAAATTGTGGATCTCATGCCTTTTTGTTGTTCTCACAGCTGCACTTGGGGATGGGCCCCCAGCAGTCCCCTCTTCCAAGTGGGCCCCAGGCATTTGCCTAGGTTGCCTTGTGGGCAATCTTGCCCTGCTGCCGAGAAAGAGTTATCTTTGTTTCTTGTGGATACAGATAAGTACTTTATAAACAGCAATGAAAATGTAGCCACCGTGCTGCAAACATCAACAGGGAAACTTTTAGGGGCCTAAAGCCCAATTCTTGTAATTAAGAAGAAACATTTAGTAATATACTAAATATGATTACTACAGTATATCAGGCAGTGAATATTCTCATTAGCTGATTCTCATGGCACACTGACTCAGTAGAAGAGATGTAAGTTATTCCTGGTAGATCAAAATATAGTTACTCCATATTTTTAATGGAAGTATAACAGCAGTCACTTCTTCATTGGTGTTATTCCCTTAATCAAGGGCAGACATATAGGAGTTTACATTTGCTTAATTTTTTCTTGGCAGTGATGATGTTGTTGATTCTTTCTAGATTTTGTCTATCCCCCGTGATCAACAACAATGCATATGCATTTACCATCTGGGTCTGGGTGATAGTCTTCCCCAATTGACCATCGAGACTGTAATTCCATATCATCAGAGATTTACTGCATAATGCATTCTGGTAAAGGGCGGTGAAGGGTTCAGGATCCCTAACAGGCGGTATTAGTTCCCAGGGCTTTCAAAGGTGCTGTGATTGATTGCAGGTCATTTGCAGGAAACATATCATACACATAAATAGATAGTTGGTCAGAATCAGAGGAATTGAGCCTAAAGTATAAGACATTCACTTAGATGTCCACTTCAGGGTAAACATAGAACATAGATCATGGTTTTCAATGGTGCTGAGCTTCCTATTAAACTGTGGACATTTCTACAATGCTGTATGTTATCTGATAACTACTAAGCAGTACTTGATAACATAAGCAGAAAAGAACAAAAATACCTTATGGTAGACTGGGGTCTCAATACAAGTGTCCTTTATTAAAAATGACACACTTCTACCTTTAAAATGACACCAGGATTGTGCTTCTAGCTGAAGTCTATCCAAAGTTACAGCAGTATAAAGGGTGTTTTTTCTTGCTTTTGATCTGTGACATCACCAGAATTTTGGGATCTGCCTCCAAATTTAAGGTTGGGCATGTCCACTGCTGGGACAGAGCATCACCAGCTGCATCATAAGCTGCTGAACTCAAATCAATTTAAAAGCTAACAAGCCTGAAAAGAAATTTTTTTCTTTCCCTTATGTGCGTGGTGCTTCTTACACAGAACATTATGTGACTGTCCCTGAGACTCACTCAGACAGGACAGACCAGGGACTGTAACTTTACATTCCTATAACTTAAGATCCAGAGAATCTAGAGACATCGTTGTAGGCTTGTTTGAAAGATATATAGGATATTAAAGTACAGCAAAGAAGGCACTTGTAACAATGTGACGAGCTCTAACAACTGGACAAAAAGTGGTCAGGAGCGAGTTTAGACACAATATACCATCGAATTGGTTAAGTAAGGGGAAGGTGACAGGATCCTTTAAGTGTGGACAATGTAAGGCTTGTCAATAATATGTGCAAGAAAAAACAGGACTTCATATATGGATTGAATAATAATAAATATGTGAACAAAAATTTCATTAATTGTAAATCCACTGGTGTAATTTATATGCTGGAATGTGCCTGTGCTAAAAGGTACATAGGTAAAACAATAAGACAGCTGGGGACAAGAATCTTGGAGCACGTTAGAAACATCTTTAATAAAGAAGAAACTAGCTCTGTTGCAAGACACTATGCCCAATGCCAGAATAGTAACCCAGAAGGGATGCTCTGTTGGGGCATTGAGAAGGTTAATAAACCTACCTGGGGACGCAATTGGGATAGATTCATATTACAAAAAGAAGCGAGGTGGATATATGAAGCCAATATAGTGGCTCCTGGCGGTTTAAATGAAGAGCTTGTTTACCACTGTTTCTTGTAACAAACATCCCTTTAATGTGTGCCACTAGCTGTCTTGTTCCTCTAGCCTGTTCTGTTCGGTTAAGGTGCTTGGATGTGTGTTTTTTGGTACGTTTTCATTTATTTTTTATACATTTCCATTTAATAATATATTTATAAATCCATTGTGTTTGGGAGCCATCTTTGTAGTCAGGCATTTAGGCATGTTATGTTATGATATTTGTAGTACACGTAGGTACTTTATAAATTTTAGGTTGTTTTTATACCTGCAGTATATTAGAATAACTTTAGGCTAATAAATTTAGCTATGACTGTATTGGATATTTATATACAGGAAGATGAAGTGTACTTCTTAAAGTTCCCCCTATAGTAATATGTGCAACATGGAACATTAAGGAAAACAGAAAATCAAAATTACTTACCGAGATTTTCTTTCCCTGGATTGAAAGACGGTAGTGGAAGTGAATGGGTTAATTCTTCCCTCCGGATGAGTGACAGGCTTGTTCCCCAATAAAAACGTCTGCTCCTCCCCCTTACCTTTATGTCTTTAACAACTGTGTTTCCTGATTGTATCTCTATAATTTTTTTTGGGGGGGCGTCGGATCCGACGGTATCGGGGCTTTATCGTTAGTGTGTGTACCCAGCTTAAGTTACCAGATGACAGACTGTTCATAGTATAAATAGCTTACCGGTACTTGTTTTCTTGCTGTATTCTTGCTCTGTGGACTGACCTTATAACAAAAGACTATTCAAATTTAGTTCAAAATGTACAAGGAGGCCGTGTTTTTTCTCAGCTGTCTCTAAATGTAAATCCATTTTTCTGTATAATAAAGGGTTAGTGAAAGTATCTGAAACACACTGGATACAGGCAGCTGTTTCTGTCATGACAGAATATTTCTTTACCTCCTGATGTTTTTGTTCTGCAAGCCAAAATGTTCTTCTCTAAAAGGATGACAAATTCGGAGCCAAGGTCCTTATTGTAAAGACAAACAGAAGCTCTATAAAAGGCTTCCCTAAGCATTTCACAATGTTGATTGCACTGGAGCATAGAGGACTACAATACTATAAAAGGAATTTTTTTTTTTTGTATTGACATTCCTACATAAATAATTTAATCTACACCCATCGGGACCCTGGATACTCCGCAAAAGTACAGGTATGGTGTGAACACAATGTGAACTATACAACCTGGGCAGAGAATTGTTCTCTTTACCTCATCCATCATACTTCAGTTGAGTTCCTAGGAGAAAAACAGGTTGTGATTTTCTAGCTCCATTGTTGACATGTAACTGCTCTTGAAAATCTGGGCAGATCAACGAATGGCACCCAACCAAACACATGAATGGCTATTGCCCATGTTGGGCGTTTGGCGGTGGATCACTGATGTGCATTGTCCATGTGCACTGTTGCTGCTAATATTATTGGAGTGTGGCCAACTACTGCCTGCAATGTGGAATATAGGGAGTACAGTATATCACCTAATGTGAAAGCTGATAAAAGCACAAATGAAAGTTAACAGCCCCTAGAAGAATAACCTGCAGGCAAACACTGACATACTGACATGAACCCCTTAATTACTTTAAAAAGTTATTGCATTTTAGGTCACTGGGAAAGCACCGTAACCCATAAAACCCAGGGAAACTTTTGTTTTCTTTGCTCTTACTGTTCTAGTAACTGCTGGACTATGACAAAGCAATTCACAGAAACATTAGTAGTAAACGGCTTGTTTAGATCACTTCCAATCACAGGCTTGGAGATCCTGCTATTCCTGTATCTCCTTGCGTTCCTTTCCCTGTAAACTGTTGTGAAAGGCAAAATACGAAGTCATCAAAGGTCTTTTGCATGAAGAGAACAGAATGTTTCTGAGCACCTGGCATGTGTTAAATGACAATTTCAGTAGAATTTACTGATAATCCTCTAGTGTCAACTGAACTTACTGTGTTTTTTTAATGTCAACATTGTCAAATCTTCAGAGAGCTTCTCACACAATGCATATGATGTTATATCTCATTTTAAGATTAGATTAGTTAGTTTAACATTATTTTAAAGGGACAGTTCAGTGGAAATTATCAATATGTGTTTAATTGTTAGTTTGTCTAATGCCTTCTTAGTTATTCTACATATTCTCTCCCATTTTGCTCTTTGCTGTTCTCTGCTGTTGGCATTAGTGAGCTGACATTTCAGGTTCTAATGGTTCTTCTTCTTCCCAGGATGCACCACTTCCTTGGATTGTTCCTAACAGTAATTTCTACTGATTGGCTGTTGGATGGGTCAAAGATGCTCAGATCTCTACTAAGCAACTGAATCAACCCAGACGCTGGGTCAAGAAGCAAGACCATAATGGTCTCTACTAGGGGTCCTACTAATAGTCAGTATTTTGGTTTCATTTATTTATACACAGACACAATGCTGGATGGGCAAGTTAAGGTCATTGGGATGGAAAAATACTGCTCTTTTTTCTGAAAAGTATATGTATTTGCACTGAACTTCCCCTTTAACTTTCTATTGGACTACCCAGACTATGGGTAGCAATGGACTGAGCAACAGTCATGTTTGATGTGCATAGCTAACGTAAATAACATTGAGATTTCGCACTGTACAACATGTCACACATTTTTACATGACTAATGATTAAAAAAAGGCAGCCAGATCCTTAGCATCTGAATTTCATAAAAAGTTAAAATGTTTTATGACTTTCTTTTCTTATATTCTATATACATGTTTAACAAACACCACAGTTACCTTTTAACCTTTGTGCAGATGCCTGCCATATTGTGTGCACAGCTTAAAGCAGGGATGTCCAATCTGCAGCCCGATAGATGTTTGTAAACTACTTCTGCAGCCACGGAATGCTGGAAGCTGCCGTTTGCAAACATTAAAAGGGCTGCAGGCTTGACACCCCTGTTTTAAGCTGTGCTCACAAAATGACAGACATCTGTACTCGGGTTAAAGCTCACGTCATACACAAGTCCCGCAAGGTGAATCCAGCCCGTCTAGCTGTTTTTTGTGGCCCCCAGAGTCTGTACAGCATCCAAGACTTACTACACTGCTATTAATTTGTGCAGTCCCAAGCAACGTTGTAACCATTGAACTTTACTATCATCTTTACTAGATACCCCCAATCAACTTTAAATACAGCTAATCGCTGTCCCAAGCACCACTGGTGCAGTCCCAAGCACCATTTTGGTGCAGTCCCAAGCACCACTGCTTGGGACTGCACAAATGGATAGCAACGTAGTAAGGCTTGGATGCAGTCACTGCTGTAACAGCTGATAACGTATCTAGCCCGGTGCTGGGAGGTGTGACAAAGGGCCTTGGAGAAGGTGCCACACCAGAAGAGTAAGGTGGGCATTCCACATTAGCACATGATCGTACCATCTTAAAAAAAATTTGGCCCACCACTTGGCCTGTCTTTTTGATTTTGGCCCCTTATGTGATTGAGTTTGACACCCCTGGGTTAAAGGGTAACTGTGGTGTATGAACAAATGGCTTTCATATGAAAGTCCTTCATATTAGCTTGAAATCAATCCAACACTGACTAGCTGCAGTTACAATTTATACAAGTTGTGAAGATCTAAATTTCATGGGAATCATCCAGCACTAGGTACACTAATGACACTGCAGGTGCACTGTTACTTATTTTTATCAAAACTTTGCGAAAACACATGTAGGTGATGTGTGCTGTAGAGCTGGAGAATTTCCCCAGACCTTAGGATCTTCATAACTTGATTGTGGATGCAGCTACAAGGGTTGGATTTGGATTGATTTTAATGTAATGTAATTGTGTGAAAACTACAGTTACCCTTTAAAATAGTGCACACACAAAAATCTGGTGACATACAGGTACTGCTGTATGTAGCATGAGGCATATTTCTGTACACACAGTCGGAAAAATATTACAGGGAACAAATTCATTAACTCCCTGCAACCAAAAATGCTTTGTTTTAAGATTTTTCTATAAGAGCAAAATGTAAATTGGAGTATAACAGAAGGTGGGAGTGATGGAAGTACAACCAGACAGTGCCTTTACATCATAGTAGAGCTTTCCTGTCTATAAGGGGCTTTGTACCTATCCTAATAATGTCACATATAAGGAGTGGCCTATTTTAATCTTCTAATGGCTATGGTTGTAATTTAATAAAGTGATCACATCTCTCAATAGATTTAATTGAAATGTCATAAATGACGGTATTTATTAAGGATCAATATCAGTTAATACCAATACTGATTCTTTTACCAGCAGTTGTGTTGTTTACCAGCAGTGTACTGCTGCGGCCATTAAATGCTGAATACTGAACAGTGGGATGATACCACCCCTAACTCAAAAAGAACACCTTCCTTTTAACATACCGTAGAGAGAGAGAGAGGAAGAGAGAGATATGTTTATTGAACTGAAAAATTATAGCTCCTGGTGCTTCTAGGATTCGGCCACTACCAGTTAGAAAATATATCCTATTATAGGGTATGTCCACCCTAAAATAAAAAAAACTAGTGACTGGCTATATGCCCGCAACTCGAACTGCTATTTTTACTGTGTTATTTTTAAAACCGATATTAAATAAGTTATTTATATCAATGAGCTTTATATTAGCTTGAGGATATGTAGAGGAGGCAACAGGAAAAACCGCAGTCGCTCATTGGCTATGATGTCAGCAATGACAGCCTTGATTAACTCCATGGAGTGAGGAGCCAGTAGTGGCATAAAAATAGGCCCACAGCCTCCCACAGCCATCAACCACGGCGGTGATGCCCGGAGGCTAAGAAGTAGCAGCTCATTGCCTTTTTGTAGTTAAGGTACGTACAATCAGCTGTTTTAAAATACTACCGGTTCTGGTGCGTACCTTTACTACATACGCATGGTTATGTGTTTAAAAACAGCTACTCGTGGAACCTGCAGTAGAAGCGCTGGGAAGAGGGGGTCAGGGGCCGGACCAGAAACTTGCAGAGGGGCCTGGGTGCTGAAATTTCACTACTCGGAGCCAGCTTACTCTTCCAGAATGGAGCAAATAATTAAATATCTCATTACAAATGCATGTTATGCACAAAATATATACACACATTTAGAAAAAAGATTATTCTTTCTGCACATGGTTTCTAAACAATTATCTATTCCCCTTGTCAACTTGACTGCTTCTGCATCTTTATCTTCTCTGCATCTCTCTGCTTCGCTGTTTTCATTTTTTGTTTAGTCGTGTTCCTAAAGTTGCATCCTCCTTGCCTCTACTGCTTTTCTATATTTCGGATTCAGTTTCAGCTCAAATCCACCTACTCTGTTACCTTTTCAGTTTCCTGTCTATATCATTTAAATCCCTTTACAAATGCAACACTTTAATAAAATTACATTAGCAAACCTGAATAACCATAACTGTCATGTAAAATGTCGAGTATTGCTGGAGTATTGTGAAAAATGACACACTATGGATGTATATTAGGCAAGGCTTGCAGAGCACTAATGCTTTTTGGGAAAGTGAAGCAGGAGTGGCTGAAACATTCCCCCTAATGCATCTACCTGATAATATGTAAAATATAAGGTTATGGAAACAGATCATAAATTTTATTCACTCCCTTGTCATGGCAGTATTTATTGTATTAAATATTTAATTGCACAGGAAAAAAAGCAGTTTGTCTTCATTCCTTTCTAGAACTGCATTGCTTTAGGCAGATGCACCTTTGTTAATAATAGAAGCACCTGAGCTTAAAGGACAAGTCCAGCCCTCAAATAAAAACTTATATACAGGCAAGTCACCCCCCAAAACCCTAAACGGTAATAGTTTGAAAGCTTAAAGGGACACTAAAGTACCCTAAACCCAAAAAAATAACTATTTGCCATTCGTTTGTATTATTCACAGGGAGGTGAGAACGCTTATTCTCACCTTAATGTGAATAATATTACGCTCGGGGGACCTGGAACTTACCTTACAGCCGCTCCACTTGCAGCCACTTCTTCACTGAACAGCTGTTCTCTTCCGATCGCGCGCCCTATCTTTTGTATTGGCGCACATGCGCCCATGATAGGGCGCGGTCAAGACAGAGCGGCTGTCAGCGAAGGAGCGGCTGCGAATGGAGCGGTGGTAAGGTAAGTTCCAGGCCCCCCGAGCGTTATATTATTCACAGGGAGGTGAGAATAAGCGTTCTCACCTCCCTGTGAATAATAGAAACGGATGGCAAATAGTTCTTTTTTTGGGTTTAGTGTTCCTCTAAATATATAAGTCTAACCTGAAATCCTGCACAATATCCTGTCTCCCTATTTCTGCTTCTTGTTTCTTCTAGGTAGCTGTCAGTTATGGATTTGACAGTTGACATCACAACCAATGACTGAATGTTAAACCCCTAGCTACCTCTTCTGAGCATGCTCAGGCTCAGTACAGGTTTCAAAATTGCTCAGTTTCCACGAGGCATCCAGAAGCCTAGCAGGCATACAGTAATGAATTCAGAGGACAAACTATGATATATCAACATATTTTAAAGAGGCCATTCTTTCTAAAAGATGTTATTATGAGGGTGGAGTTGTCCTTTAAAAGAAGTGATTTGTAGAATTTGCACTGCTGAGTGTCCAGAGGAATTATGTCCACGCCAAATTAGAAAAAAGAAAGTGTTGTCTTAAAACAGTTTGAAGTAAATTTTACTAAGAGCTTCAGCTGTTCATTTCCAAGTTTAAAGGCTACGTAAATGTGTTCAATGGCACACATGATGCTCAACGTATGAGTAGGTGATAAATTACCTTAAGCCCCAAACCTATCACTAAATTCATGATTATCTATGTGTCACGATCTGTCCTTACTTGCCATAAGTCCCTCGTTGGCCGGATTTCCTGTTGGCGGGCATGGTGCTCACCATCGTGGCAACAGAGTTTAAAAGGCAGGGAACAGAGAAGACCGGTGCTGAATGTTTATTCCCACACTGGATTCCTAGTCTTCCCTGTACCTCTGTCCAGTTCCTGGTACATTCTGGTGCCCCTGTTCTTGTGTCTCGGTTCCTATGCATCTGCGTAACAGACTCCTGCTGTAAAAGTCTCCTCCAACATGTCTGATACAAATGGATATGGACATATGCCTTTATCAGTGTATGTACTCAAAGTCACCCTTTTTACTTTTCTGTGTTCAACTGGTGCAATTATTTAGCATTCTCTGAATAAATGTATGTGTATATGCTTTAATCCTATAGCCGTTACTTGTAATGTAATAGTTGTTACTTGTAACCTTTTTACCAAGGGGAGAAATTACTGTTTTCCTAGGGGGAGCTTGTTTCACTTTTATACTTTTTCACTATAGTTTATTCAGACACAAAGCAATCCAACGTTTCGGGGCACGTATCCACTCTTCCTATGTTCCCCCTGAAATATTGGATTGCTTTTTGTCTAAATAAACTATAGGGGCACTCCCCTTTTATCACCTGTTCATCCGAGTAGTGTTCTGGTTCCTCTTTTTGTTCTACTAGCCCTGTAAACCCCCAGTGCTCAACAGATCAAAACAAGGAACTTGTAGCCTTGCTTCCTAAAAGCTGACAGCCAATCACATCATAGCACAGAGATCCTCCCTTTCCCTGACACAGAACAGGGATTTCAGTTTTTTTGTTTTAAAACACATTCAATGCTCCTGTCCTAACAATGATAAAATCCTTTACTTTTCATACAAAAGGAAAATTAATCTTTGCAGTGTATTTCATAGATAGCATGGATGTAAGAAACAGAATGTTATCATTTCAGTAAAAATTAAAAGTATGTCTGGGGAATTGAACCTGCAATTTCTTATATTCTGCCTTGTTAAAAGCAGAACTCTTACCCCTAGCCTAACAGAGATTTAAAGTGGATTGCTAATAATTCCTTCCTGACTCCAAATGGCAATCGGAAAGTATCCCTGGATCAACCAGAACTACAGTATATGTATTATTACCAGTAATTCTGCATATTTTTTTCATTTTAGAAACTTATCTAGCCCATTTTTAAAGCTATCCAATGAACTTGACATTACCACATCTGCTGGAAGACAGTTCCAGAGTTTCACCGTTCTTACTGTAAAGTTCTTTTCCGTTCTTACTGTATTTCCTAATGAAACTCCTTTTCCTCCAATTTTAAAGGATGTCCGCATGTCCTCTGATATGACCTATTAGTAAACAATACACCAGAGAGTTTACTGTATGGCCCATTAATATATTTTGTATAGTGATCATATCCCCATGCAAACGTTGCTTCTCTAATGAAAACAGCCCTAACTTGTCTAATCTGCCTGCATAGTCAAGCCCCTCCATTCCCTTTATTATTTTAGTTGCCCTTCTCAGAACTGCTTCCATACCAGTGCCTTGTAAAGAGGGATAATAATATTTTTTTCTCTGGAATCTATTCCCCTCTTTACACAACACAATATCTTGCTAGCTCTAGCCGTTGCTGCCTGGCATTGTTTGCTGCAACTAAGTCTATTATCTACCAGAACCCCCAAATCTTTTTCTGTTAGATATTCACTTAACACAGAGTTATTTGTGGTGTAGGTGGCACATGGAAACCCCAAATGCATAACCTTACATTTATCAACATTGAATGTCATCTGTCATTCTCATTCACAAACATTGCTATACATTATACCTTTTATTGTATGCTTTGGAATTGGGCGTTATCAGTATCATACCAGCATTGCATCCCTTTAATTGTTTTTATTAGGCTCTGTAATGCAATGCCATAGTTATCAATCTTATTCAATTATATAGCACACTATTAACAAAGTACACATTGATTGAAAGGGTGGAGATGAACATGTCAATGCATATTCGCATTCATTTAGATCAAGCTCATTTTAGATTTAGAAGTTTTTTTTTAACTAGACAATTTGACTTTTTTTTGTGTTAATCAAGTCAACAATTGTACAACATACAAGAAAGAGTATTTACAGGAAATTCTTTACAGATATAGCCCATTTCACTTTTCAATGTGGTCTATTGTGCTACTGCATGACTGAATAAGCTAATAACTGAAGGAAAAAATATGTAGGGTTTTGAGAGGTTCTATATAGCCAAAAAGCTACTAAAAGGGGCCTTAAAGAGTAACTGTGGTCTCCATAAAGTGGCCTTTACTAAAAAGAGCACATTCCTTTAAAACGACTCCCGGAACATGCTCCTAGCTGCAATCTATGCAAACATATAGCAGCTTAAAGGGTGGTGTTTCTAGCTAGTGTGACATCACCAGCACCATTGCCCTGCTTGATGCCTTAGCTACGAGCATGCCCAGTTTTATCCTACTGCTGTCTTTAAACAGCCTCAGAAAATATAGTTTTTTTAGGGTGGCGCTTGTTAGACTGCACATCATGTGACTGTCACACTTCCTTGTTTATCGCTACTGTCTGAGTGTAATTTTACAACCATATTACTTAAGAACCAGAAAACCTAAATACATTATCCTAGGCTTGTTTGAAAGGTATAAGAGAATTTTTAAATAGAGGACACTTGTATGGAGAACACAGGAACCCTTTAAGTATAGACAAAGCAGAATAATACATAAAACATTTTAATAACATTAGTATTAGTAGTTCTAAATAGGGATGGCATAGAACTCGAACTCGAATCCGAGTTCGAGCCGAACTGTTCGAGTTCGAACGGACCCGGACTTCCCGAACTATCTCGGACGCGGACTTTCGATATTTCCCGGACTTTCGATGATTTATCGAATGTTCGAGAACGTTCGAGTATCGAATCCGCGAGTAAAATGTACATGGTATCTAGGCGCGAACATCGAATCTGCGAGTAAAGTCTCCATTCCAGCCTATACGCGAGTATCGAATCTGCGAGTAAAATGTCCATGTTACCTCGAACATTCGAACGCGAAAGCTCGAAAGTAGCGCGCGTGAGAGTAAAATCGATTTTACGAACGTCCTGGATATTGGAACATGCTCCCCAGACCATTTCCCAGGTCCCACAGCCATTTACATTAAGTTACCATTAATATTTTAGTTGTATTTGACTCGAACTTTTCAAACTATTTGCCTCCCATAGACTTTAATGGGTCCGTTTTCGAACTTTCGAACTTTTACAATAGTTCGAAAGTTCGAAAACGGACCGAACTTTCAATAGTTCGACCATCTCTAGTTTTAAATAGATACATTGGCTTAATTGTTGCTTTGATTAAAGGAAAAAAACTATTCCATCCCTCCCCTGGGTTTGCCAAAGTTGCAATAGTTGGACTGGAAAGCCCAACTTCTGTCTGAGGACTGACCAGTGGGAAGACATCCTCTGTAAGAAGTGTCTTCCTGTAAGACAGATCCCAAGCCTACAATGGAAAAAAAGATCTCATTTTGAAAGAAGATTGACCACAATCAGAGGTGAAACAAGAAATAAGGACATAGCCTCCTCATCTAATGTATTTTTTATGAGAGGGGAGGTTTGGAACAGTAAAGGCAGCGTTGGTGTCCTTTAGATGTGGGGTCCTTTATACAGATATTGTTATTTGGAGGGTGGACATGCCCTTTTATTCTTTCATGTTTGTGTTTATACTATTAAGAATGGTCATATTTATACTACTGCACACTGTGAGCTTATAACAAGCTTGCAAAGCCAGCAGAGAAGGAAACTACTTCATAGGAGGGGATCATAATGTAAGTACAGCGATTAACAAGGCAAGTTTTTCCTTGCAGTGTCTTTATTTGAAAGTCTTTCTAAGTTGCCAATACCAAAAACATGGTTCTAAGGCATTGGTTTTAAGCAGTTTGTAATGTGATTTCTAAATATTCCATTTGTCGACTGAAATGGATGTTCGGACGGAGCTCGTTGATGATCCGCCAAGCAGATCGTGCAACAAGGCCAAACTGAACGTTTGTTTTGGTTGTCAAAGTGCCCATACATGGCATGACTGTTGGCCAAAACAAGCGCTCATACACATCATGCGTGGTGGGTCGGCACCCGCAGTCGCATATGTGTATGAGCCTTTACACTTGCCAACTCATTCGTGTTTGTCAAAGCTTTTGTCTGTATAGCAAAACAAATCTTAAACAAAAAATAAGTAATTAGACACATATTGGAGAAATTAGCTGTAAAATAATTCAACTGGACAGAATTAAAAAAATTGAGATGGGTTTATTTAATTTTTTATATTATAAAATGTATATTTGTTGCTTCTTTGTACTGAAGAACTGGTTATATATAAAGAAACTGGTTATATATGTATGACTTGTACGCATTCTTTTAATTATTTGTGCAATGCATTAAATCTGAATTTTTAAGAACATTAATGTCTGTTCAATTCCAAGTGCAGAATGACTGCACTAATGCTGATGTCACTTCCTGTAAGTCTCTATTTACCATTCTGTTATAAACGCCTGCCTGATGAAGGAGTATACCTACCTCTGAAACATTGCATTTCTGGGTTTGAGGGCTAGGCCACACTGAAACGCAAACGCAAACGCAATCGCATGCGATTTCATGTGCGATTTTCGTTGCGTTTGCGATTGCGATTTCTTCAATAAGTATAGGAAAACGCATGCGATTAAAAATGCAGAACGCAAAACGCAATCGCAATCGCATCGAAAAACGCGCGTTTTTTTTGCGTTGCCGCGTTTTCAATAATTTTGAAAAATCGCAAGCGCAATCGCAAGCGCAAACGCAAAAAAAACGCAGCAGTGTGGCCTAGCCCATATTGTACATCTGTGAGATGTACACGCATGTGTTACCCTTACAAGTTTAATTTTGGCCAGGGTCATGATCCTGATTGTTTGTTGAAATAGTGTATTTACAAATCCAAACAAATGCTTGAACTTCAGTGTTATACCTGTATATATCCTTCCTATAGTATAAAATTATATACAGATTGCATCAAGTTTTTAGGAGCTACCAATGAGGTGGGGTATTTAAAGGGAAAAGCCAGTGGAAAATATCATTATTTTTAAAATTCTTAGTTTGTATAATGCAAACCTAGTTATTCAACATATTTTCTTCCATTTTGAAAAATTAGTTGATTTTATACCCTTTTGCTGTTCCTGCTGTTGATATTAGTGAGCTGCCATTTCCAGTTCTAACAGTTCTTCTTCTTCCAAGGACCATGGCACCACTTCCTTGGAATGTTCCAAACAGTAATTTGTTGTTGGGTGGGTCAAACATAATTTTACTTGGTTGCCTGCAACATTTTCAAGTGTATGCTGTGGTCAAAGGGTAACTGTGGTCTTGAAGTCTTCCAAACTAGTAAGAATTATATAAAAAGCCTTCCATCACACCTTCAAAATAAAACCTAAATCATATCTGTTGTATTCAATTAGATCAACTGGACTTGAATACAACAGATATACCATGACCTGGATGAATGAGAAACTTCACAAGCAAAACCTAAATCACATCTCCAGATAAAACTTGTGAGAAGTTATTGCTCAAAAGATTCAGCAATATTACTTACTGCTTGAACAATTCCTGTTTTCAGCCATGTGACCAGCTTGTAGTCATGTGACCAGCCCCTGCCTGCATTAATAGGCTCTCCTTCTCAACTGTCAAATTTTTCCCCAGGTACTTCCTGATTTCCCCAGCATTAATTCATAACTGAGCATGCTTCTCCCCCAGGGTGGACGGGCGGGGCAGAGGTCTAGTGATGTCACTCAACCTACTGGAAATAGGAAGTTTGAACATTCACCCCAATGTAATTTCTTACAGGCTCCAGCCAGAGATGTGATTGTCAGCTCATATTAAAAGAAATACTGCAGGTTTTCATTCAACCCTAACTTGTTTTGAGACCACAGTTGCCCTTTAAGATAAAATGGAGGGCTGACTTAACACTTGCTAATGATCTGGAGGGTTGATAATACTGGCTAATGATCTAGAGGGCTGATAACACCGACTAATGATCTGGAGGGCTGACAATACTGGGTTGTAAACTGGAGGCCTGATAACACTGGCTTATGATCTGGAGGGCTGAAAACACCAGGTAATGATTTAAAGGGCTGATAAAAGTGGGTTATGATCTGTAGGGCTAATAACCCTGGCTAATGATTTGGAGGGTTGATAACGCCGGGTAATGATCTGGAGAGCTGATAACACTGGGTAATGATCTGGAGGGCTGATAACATTGGCCAATGATCTGGAGGGCTGATAACATTGGCTAATGATCTGGAGGGCTGACAACAATGGCTATTGAACTGGAGTGCTGACGTAACACTGGCTAATGATCTGGAGGGCTGACATATCTGGCTAATGAACTGGAGGACAGTAACACTGCCTAAGAAATGGGAGGGCTGACTACACAGGCTAAGCATCTGGAGGGCTGATTAATACTGGCTAATAAACTGGAGGGCTGAATAATACTTGCTAATAAATGGGCGTGCTGACTAATAATGTGATTATATACTTGAGACTTCTATATATTGCTCTGCTCTCAGCTTCCTTCAATGCGCTGTCCAGACTGTTAGTAAGTAATCTGCTAAATTTTAGACACTGCTGTGCTGTTTCAATTAATCTGACAGTCTGGGCAGGAGTTTGAAGGGAGCCAAGATAAGCACATGCTACCCCCCATCCCCCCAATCATCTTTTAGCATTTCAGCCAAGGCAGGCAGCACATAGTTAAACTTTAAACTGAGGCAGTGTCTCCAAAACCTCATTCCTGACCACCCATTCTCATAAATCATTTTAGTTTAGGCTGTGGTACATGTAATCTCCCAGGAGCAGAGGAAGGGTTTTCTGTTCCTTGCCCATGTTAGGGCTAGAGGTGCACGTTGTTCTGTTTAAGCTTATTAATAGCTTCTGTGGCAGCCCAAATTTTTCATGGGAGACCAACTCGGGGGGCATTTGCCCCTCCGCCTACTGGGCCAGTCCTCCCCTGAAAATCATAACGGTCTCTATTAGGGGTCCTGCAAACAGGAAGTCAGTATTTCGGTAGCATTTATCTATACACAGACAAAATGCTTAATGGGCAGGTTAAGGTCTATGGGGTGGAAAAATACTGCTCTTTTTTCTTAAAAGTATATGTAATTGTACTGAACTTCCCCTTTATATATATGTATTACATACAGGAAAATTGTATATCTATGTGTGTAATTTATCACCATCTAAATGACCATAAATAGGTATAGTACTGATTTATATTAAATACAAGAAAAAATATATAGAGTTATAAAAGTACTTATAGAGCTAGAACTCCTATTTTTAATGGAATAGCCAAATTGGAAGGGCATGTCCATCCCTTTTTACAACGTGTTTCTGTAGTGTAGGGCTCCCTCCTCCAACCCCAAATGCCATAGTAGTTTCACACAAAACACCCCTGATCTGTACTTACATCACCTCTTTCCCCCGTCAATGTGTCAAGGCCCTCTGCTTGCATGAAATCCCCAGATTGACGGGGGAAAGAGGCGATGTAAGTACAGATCGGGGGTGTTTTGTGTGAAACTAATATGGCGTTTGGGGATGGGGGAGGGAGCCCTACACTACAGAAAAGGGGTTTTGTGCTAGGGGGAGGGAGAGAGAAATGGGAGGGAGGGGGAGGAGGTCTTTACTGAGCATGAAAAAAATTCTCCCGGAGGAGAGACAGGAGGCAGAGTCCTATATGGACTCTGCAGAGCTCCTGGTGGGCAGTTTTTTGGACTTTAGGGGGGGTTACTGGACAACCATTTGGAGCTGGGATGTGAGGTAAGGATTTTTCTACACTACATAGTGTTTAGACAAATTAAAAGCTTAAGCAACGTTAATGTCTGTTTGTTTTTACTATGGCAATCATAGCCAATTAACAAAAAAAAATTATATTTAAGGATTGTGTATGCTTGTGAAGGTTCTCATTCATCCAGGTCATGGTATATCTGAATTGTATTCAATTAGATCAACTGGAATTGAAGTTTAGTTCTTGAAGACGTTTCGCTAGTCATCCGACTGGCTTTGTCAATTCAGAATGACTTGTACAAGAATCTGTGGCAATTATGTACCCTGGAAAATCCCAAACAGCATATCACAGGCAGGTGTTAAGGGCGTGATTGCATAGTGGCTAAGAGGTGTTATAGGAATGCCCAGAGTAAGGTGTCAAAACTGCATTGTACATGGCAGACAGTTGGTGTTGAAACCCCCCCACACCTCTATTAAGGCTTGGTTTCTTTATTTTCACATAAAAGGCCTCCTTAACAAAAAAAAAACACTGTATCCCTGTCTGCTTTAAACCGAACAATACACTGAGGCAGCAATTAGTACACCCGAAAGACCCAATACCGAAACACAAGAAAAGCGACATCATATACTCACTGCAGTGCAATGAAGAATGCTCTGATTTGTATGTGGGGGAGACCAAACAGCAACTGCATCAACGTATGGCCCAGCACAGAAGAGCCAATTCCTCGGGTCAAGACTCAGACGTGTACCTGCATCTTAAGGATAAAGGACATACCTTTGAAGATTGTAATGTTAACATATTGGCAAAGGAACGTGACTGGTTCAAGAGAGGTGTTAAGGAGGCCATTTATGTGAAAATAAAGAAACCAAGCCTAAATAGAGGTGGAGGGGGTTCGACACCAATTGTCTGCCATGTACAATGCTGTTTTGACACCTCACTCTGGGCATTCCTATAACACCTCTTAGCCACTATCCAATCACGCCCTTAACACCTGGCTGTGATATGCTAATTAGGATTTTCCAGGGTACATAATTGCCACAGATTCTTGTACAAGTCATTCTGAATTGAGAAAGCCAGTCGGATGACTAGCGAAACGTCTTCAAGAACTAAACTTCAAGTCCATTTGATCTAATTGAATACAACAGATATAAGGTCTGTATATCAAAGAGCATCTAGACTCGCTCCCCACTCCCCTCTCCATAGGCATAAGGAAGACTTTCTGGTGGGGTCACGGGCAGCATTTGTGTGTGTTAAGCCTAGATATAAAGAGGAGGGGTTTGAGCTGGAAGAAAAAAACTTTTCTATAGGGGTAAACATGTCTGTCTGTCCCTATCTTTTTTTTCTATATCTGTCTGTCCCCTATCTCCCCACACAGATCTAAAGTTCACTGCCCATATATATAAATACCTCTGGTTTATGGTGTCTGTATACTGTATATACCCACATATATAACACACACATGCACAAGTTCTGTCTCTGTCAATATGTAAACATTTTTAGAAATGGTGTCATATAATGTCTCATATATTACAGAGGGGCAAGTAATAATGTTTGGTATTGTGTTACTATATAAAGATACCAGTTCAGTGATACAAACACAAATTTAAAGTATATATATACTCTAAAAATTAACTGTTTAAAAATGTAAAGTACTTGGGACAGGGAGGTAGGATTGATTATTCCTACCTCACAATATCGTTTAATTGAGGAGCTAGAGCACATTTATTTTTTATTTGCCAGGTTAGTCCTGGACTATTCCTGTATTAAAGATGGTACTGAAGCCAGGAGGATGTTTTGTAAAAGGCCTTTAGCCTGGACAGACTTGGGATGGGGACCGTCCAGTACTAAAGGACATCCGAAAGGACGTTCGGACATGGTGGAAAACCTTGTCCGATTGAGCGGTCCTCTATGGACCACACAATCGGTCGCGGTACCTGTTGGACGCGACCGACAGTCCTTCCTCCTGGTCAAAAGTATCTAACGGTCGGTCAGGAGGAAAAATCGCTAGGTGTGTACCTAGCTTAACCTGAATGGTAATTACTGGGGACACAGTAATCATTTGTTTCTTAATGATTAATTTAATGAAAAAGGAGCATATACACTACCATAGTAATACTTTACCACAATTTACTGCAATTTAATTTTTAGGCTACTCGCTAGAGTAGATATTCACAAGCATCATCATCTATCACCTCACAAAGGAATATGTGGATATGTTGAAAACATTGAGGATGGCCAACATAGAGCTGAGGGCCAGGATCGACTACCAGGCTCTAGTAACCAGACGATCTTGTGATCGGGCATGTAATACTCTATCAGGGTTATTCAATAAAAGTTCTTATCGTTTAAAATGGTGCTAATTTTGCCCCAACCAATCAGATCTTATTTACCATTTGAAAGCTAAGATCTGATTGGTTGGGGCAAAATTAGCACCATTTTAAACGATAAGAACTTTTATTGAATAACCCTGTATATACTCATTGCTCTTTATTAATTCAGTCCACATAGAAACATGGTAGACATGGTATGCAACACACACCGTACAACTGTACAAACCTTATCTAACTGGTCCAGATGAAGGCAAACACAAAACCCCAAATCCTTTATTAGTTTATTTCTCCCAGAGTAGCTGCAGCCATAAGACCAAAGTCCACCAGACTTATATACTAAATATATACTTGCAAGTGCATTCTGCCTACCCAAAACCCCAGTCTTAATATCAGGACATACCAGGCTAAAAAAAGCACCTGACTTACAAAATCTGTAAATAGGCTGCATTATACGATATATAAAAAGATATATAAAATGTAAGTGTTTCGAACCTACCTTGGATGTGGTGTGTGGATACTATTTAAATAGGTCATTATTTAAATTGGGAGTCATGAGACTTAAGCATTGCATTTTAATGCTATTAAACACCTGGTCATAAATACACTCAAAGACTGTGATATGAATGTTATATAAGGAGCTACTGACTAACTGGATGGTAATAAATAAGGAGTGATTATGCCTATTGATAGTTTAACCTGTAAGCTTTTAATCAATAGTCAAAATATTTAAAACTAAAATATACTTTTTTTAATATTATACAGTCATCATTAAGGAAACCCCTTGAATTGTGGGTGACTGTGTGTTGAAATGTGATTGATATATCTGGTGTATTCAGTTAGATCAACTGGACTTAAAGTTTAGTTCTTGAAGACATTTCGCTACTCATCCGACTGGCTTTCTCATCTCAGAATGACTTGTACAAGAATCTGTTGGCAATTAAGTACCCTGGAAAGTCCCAATTAGCATATGACAGCCAGGTGTTAGGGAATGTAAGGCGTGATTGCATTGTGGCTAAGAGGTGTTATAGGAACTGCCCAGGGTATGGTGTCAAAACAGAAGCCAATAGCTAATACCCCACGCAGTGGGTAAATTCCTTTCCAGGATTTACCCACATTCACAATCGCGATATTGAATTGGAGCATTCACCCAAAGCGATAGCGGCTCTGGGTAAATGAGCCTGAAAGGGTAGTATTTACAAAGGAGCAATATTATTAACTTCTGTATATACTGAACACACCTTACTGCTTATTTATTCTGTGCTCCAGAAAAAAGGTGGGGCATGGCTTGTGGAGGTGGGTAACTAACACTGACTGTGAACTGAAGGACTGGCTTAACAGTTGTTGGTGAACTGGAGGGCTGACCTAACAATGGCTGCTGAACCCTCCAGTTCAGCAGACACTGTTAGGGCAGCCCTCAGTTTAGCAGACACTGTTAGGGCAGCCTACAGTGACTGGTACATACAAGTTTGCCCGAAAGTGACTGGTACATAAAAGTCTGTCCACAGTAAGTGTGACTGGTACATAAAAGTCTGTCCACAGTGAGTGTGACTGGTACATATGTTTGCCCACAGTTATGGTAAATACAGTTTTATACACAGTGACTGGTACATACAAGTTTGCCCAGTGACTGGTAAATACAACTTTGCCCACAGTGAGCTCGACTGGTACATATAACTTTTCCCACAATGACTGGTACATACAAGTTTGCCCACAGTGACTGGTACAAATAAGTTTGATCTTATTGTGCCAGGACTCAGGTGATGGCAAGCATAGGCAGGATCAGGAGAGACACACACAGATACTGCAGTTTTTTTGCAGTGAGTGTGATCGTGGTTCTCATGGTCGTGCATGAAATTTTTTTTGTTGTTCTCACAGCTGCACTTGGGGATGGGCCCCCAGCAGTCCCCTCTTCCAAGTGGGCCCCAGGCATTTGCCTAGGTTGCCTTGTGGGCAATCTTGCCCTGCTGCCGAGAAAGAGTTATCTTTGTTTCTTGTGGATACAGATAAGTACTTTATAAACAGCAATGAAAATGTAGCCACCGTGCTGCAAACATCAACAGGGAAACTTTTAGGGGCCTAAAGCCCAATTCTTGTAATTAAGAAGAAACATTTAGTAATATACTAAATATGATTACTACAGTATATCAGGCAGTGAATATTCTCATTAGCTGATTCTCATGGCACACTGACTCAGTAGAGGAGATGTAAGTTATTCCTGGTAGATCAAAATATAGTTACTCCATATTTTTAATGGAAGTATAACAGCAGTCACTTCTTCATTGGTGTTATTCCCTTAATCAAGGGCAGACATATAGGAGTTTACATTTGCTTAATTTTTTCTTGGCAGTGATGATGTTATATCTGTTGTATTCAATTAGATCAACTGGACTTGAAATGTAGTTCTTGAAGACGTTTCGCTAGTCATCCGACTGGCTTTCTCAATTCAGAATGACAAGAATCTGTGGCAATTATGTACCCTGGAAAATCCCAATTAGCATATCACAGCCAGGTGTTAAGGGTGTGATTGGATAGTGGCTAAGAGGTGTTATAGGAACGCCCAGAGTAAGGTGTTAAAACAGCATTGTACATGGCAGACAGTGATGATGTTGTTGATTCTTTCTAGATTTTGTCTATCCCCCATGATCAACAACAATGCATATGCATTTACCATCTGGGTCTGGGTGATAGTTTTCCCCAATTGACCATCGAGACTGTAATTCCATATCATCAGAGATTTACTGCATAATGCATTCTGGTAAAGGGCGGTGAAGGGTTCAGGATCCCTAACAGGCGGTATTAGTTCCCAGGGCTTTCAAAGGTGCTGTGATTGATTGCAGGTCATTTGCAGGAAACATATCATACACATAAATAGATAGTTGGTCAGAATCAGAGGAATTGAGCCTAAAGTATAAGACATTCACTTAGATGTCCACTTCAGGGTAAACATAGAACATAGATCATGGTTTTCAATGGTGCTGAGCTTCCTATTAAACTGTGGACATTTCTACAATGCTGTATGTTATCTGATAACTACTAAGCAGTACTTGATAACATAAGCAGAAAAGAACAAAAATACCTTATGGTAGACTGGGGTCTCAATACAAGTGTCCTTTATTAAAAATGACACACTTCTACCTTTAAAATGACACCAGGATTGTGCTTCTAGCTGAAGTCTATCCAAAGTTACAGCAGTATAAAGGGTGTTTTTTCTTGCTTTTGATCTGTGACATCACCAGAATTTTGGGATCTGCCTCCAAATTTAAGGTTGGGCATGTCCACTGCTGGGACAGAGCATCACCAGCTGCATCATAAGCTGCTGATCTTAAATCAATTTAAAAGCTAACAAGCCTGAAAAGAAATTTTTTTCTTTCCCTTATGTGCGTGGTGCTTCTTACACAGAACATTATGTGACTGTCCCTGAGACTCACTCAGACAGGACAGACCAGGGACTGTAACATTACATTCCTATAACTTAAGATCCAGAGAATCTAGAGACATCGTTGTAGGCTTGTTTGAAAGATATATAGGATATTAAAGTACAGCAAAGAAGGCACTTGTAACAACGTGATGAGCTCTAACAATTGGACAAAAAGTGGTCAGGAGCGAGTTTAGACACAATATACCATGGAATTGGTTAAGTAAGGGGAAGGTGACAGGATCCTTTAAGTGTGGACAATGTAAGGCTTGTCAATAATATGTGCAAGAAAAAACAGGACTTCATATATGGATTGAATAATAATAAATATGTGAACAAAAATTTCATTAATTGTAAATCCACTGGTGTAATTTATATGCTGGAATGTGCCTGTGCTAAAAGGTACATAGGTAAAACAATAAGACAGCTGGGGACAAGAATCTTGGAGCACGTTAGAAACATCTTAAATAAAGAAGAAACTAGCTCCGTTGCAAGACACTATGCCCAATGCCAGAATAGTAACCCAGAAGGGATGCTCTGTTGGGGCATTGAGAAGGTTAATAAACCTACCTGGGGACGCAATTGGGATAGATTCATATTACAAAAAGAAGCGAGGTGGATATATGAAGCCAATATAGTGGCTCCTGGTGGTTTAAATGAAGAGCTTGTTTACCACTGTTTCTTGTAACAAACATCCCTTTAATGTGTGCCACTAGCTGTCTTGTTGCTCTAGCCTGTTCTGTTCGGTTAAGGTGCTTGGATGTGCGTTTTTTGGTACGTTTTCATTTATTTTTTATACATTTCCATTTAATAATATATTTATAAATCCATTGTGTTTGGGAGCCATCTTTGTAGTCAGGCATTTAGGCATGTTATGTTATGATATTTGTAGTACACGTAGGTACTTTATATATTTTAGGTTGTTTTTATACCTGCAGTATATTAGAATAACTTTAGGCTAATAAATTTAGCTATGACTGTATTGGATATTTATATACAGGAAGATGAAGTGTACTTCTTAAAGTTCCCCCTATAGTAATATGTGCAACATGGAACATTAAGGAAAACAGAAAATCAAAATTACTTACCGAGATTTTCTTTCCCTGGATTGAAAGACGGTAGTGGAAGTGAATGGGTTAATTCTTCCCTCCGGATGAGTGACAGGCTTGTTCCCCAATAAAAACGTCTGCTCCTCCCCCTTACCTTTATGTCTTTAACAACTGTGTTTCCTGATTGTATCTCTATAATTTTTTTTGGCGGGGGGAAACCCCTTCCACTGCGTCTTTCGACCAGGAAAGAAAATCTCGGTAAGTAATTTTGATTTTCTGTTTTCCTGGTCCTCATCCGGCAGTGGAAGTGAATGGGTTTTTTTAAGCATTTTTATAATAAAGGGAGGGAACGAGTTAAAAGCAAAACAAATATTTATTCAATGTTAGTGGCTGATTCTAGTATTTTAGACCAAACTCAGACTTTGCCTTATTCATAACATCCAACTTATAATGTTTTATAAAAGTTGCAGTGTTCGACCATGCTGCTGCATTACAGATATCATTGATTGATACTTTCGCCGAGAAAGCCCACGATGTAGATACTGCCCTTGTTGAGTGTGCCGTCACTCTGTCAGGTTCACTTAATTCTGCCATTTTATATGCTTGTTTTATAGTCTCTGCAATCCATGCTGATAGCGTCTGCTTTGAAGGTTGCAATCCTTTCCTTTCCCCTTGAAATAACACAATTAGTGAATCAGACTTTCTGAACTCTTGAGTTCTCTGTACATATTGTTTTATTGTTCGTCCTACGTCCAGGGAGCAGTACGCCTCACTTTGTTGTATATATGGTAGGACGATGTGTTGATTCATATGGAATTGAGATATGATTTTCGGAATAAATTTTATGTGTGGTCTCAAGGTCACGTTTTCTTCGCTGAAAACCAAGTATGGTGGAGACACTCTCAAATTATTTATTTCTGAAACTCTTCTGCCAGATGTTATTGCTATCAAAAACAGTGTTTTTAGTGTAAGGTTCTTTATAGTTATTGTTTCTGATGGTTCAAAGGTTTTACTTTTTAGCATACTCAACACCGTTGGTAAGTCCCATTGTGGAACTCGATTTTTAACTGATTTTTTTCCCTTGAAAAATCTTATCATCAATGGGTCTGATGTCCAATTTTTGTTTAATACTGCTGACAATGCTGATATCTGTCTCTTTAAAGTTGACATAAGTTTTTTTGCAATACTTCTTGTAGAAACTGTAACAGTTGCTCAATTTGTATTGACTTTGGTTGTATGGTTTTTGTGTCACACCACTGTTGGAAACTTCTCCCATGTTTTATAGTAAGATTTTTTAGTTGAGTCTTTCCTTGATGACATTAGGGTTTGTATCACTTCTGTAGATAGTCCCCTTTTTCTCATGGGGCTGATTTCAGTTTCCATGCCATCAATTTTAGTTTGTGTACTTCTGGGTGACTTACATCTCCCTGAGTTAACAGATGTGTATTGGGCTATCGATTGTGCTCACGCAAACCATGGTCTCCTTGGCCACCAGGGTAGGATTGTAATTACCTTGCTCTGTCCTCCTCAATTTTCCTGAGAACTCTCTGTATCATAGGGATAGGAGGAAATATGTACATCATTTGGTTTGACCATGAGATTGAAAAAGCATTGGTCGCTACTGCCGCTCTGTCCGGGAACCATGAATAGTATTTCTGTAGTTTCGCATTGTGTCGGGTTGCCATGAGATCGATCTCTGGTATCCCCCATACTCTTGTTATCTGGTCGAAAGCTGACTGATTCAGGCTCCATTCTCCTGGGTTGATTTTGTGTCTGCTCAGCTAGTCTGCTTGTTTGTTTTGTTCCCCAGGGATATGGATAGCCCGGATTTCTCTCAAGTATTTCTCTGCCCAGATCAGAATTTCTAAAACTTGTTTCCAAAGGTTCACACTCCTTGTTCCACCCTGTTTGTTTATATAGCTTACTACAGCCATGTTGTCGGACTGAATCTGGACTGCTTGACCTTGTATCAACAACTTGAATGCTTTCATCGCTAAATATACAGACCTCATCTCTCTCTGGTTCTGATGTTTCATTTTCCACGTTTTGTCCCATGTACCTTGTTTCATTTGATTCTTGCACACTGCACCCCAACCCGTTGGGCTCGCATCCACAGTAATTGTGGTCCAACAGAAAGTATAGATTTCCATTGGGACAAAGCTCTTGTCTTTCATCCACCATTTCATCTTTTCCTTGAGTGATTGTGGAAGAAATATTATTTGTTGTGGATCCATCAGTGTGTTCCATTGTTTCAGTAATAACAGTTGTAGAGGTCTGAGATGGAGCATTGACCACTTCACTGCTTCTGTAGTTGATACTAGCTTCCCTAAGATTTTTTTTACATATCTGTGCTGTTTAGTAGGAATATTTGATGAACTGTTTCATCTCTTTCTTTATCTCTTGCATCTTGACAGTTGGAAGAGATATTTGTAATTTGTTTGAATTTATCGATACTCCCAGAAACTGAATCTGTTGACTCGGTATGAGATAGGATTTTTCCTGATTTATGAGCCAACTAAGACGGTCGAAGCAGAAATTTGTCTTCTTTAGGTTTTCTTGAAGTGTTGCTTGAGTTTTTGCCTTGACTAGTATATCGTCTAGGTAGGCATACACTTCTACTTTCTCTAACCTTAGGTGTGCTATTATTGGTGCCAATATTTTTGTAAACACTGTCGGCAATGATGTTAGTCCAAATGGTAAGCATTTGTATTGAAAGTGCTGACCTATCATCATGAACCTGAGATATTTTCTGTGACTGCATATGATTGGTATGTGGTGGTATGCACTCTTCAGATCGATCTTTGCCATCCAATCTTGCTTGTGAATCTGTAATGTTATGGACTTGAGTGTCTCCATCTTTAACTTCGTTTTTCTTATGAAAGAGTTTAAGTATCTCAGATCCAATATTGCCCTGTAACCTTCTTTCTTCCTGCGTAAAAAGAGTGGTGAATATATCCCCGTCTTCTCTTCTTGCTTTGGGACTCTCTCTATTACCCCCTGTCTTAGAAGGTCATGTATAATGTTGCCTAGTTGCTTCATTGCTTGTACTTGTTTCGGCATAGGTGATTCTATTACTTTCCCTTGTTGAGGTTTTTGTATAAATTCTATACTGTAGCCCTTTGATATTGTTTGCATTACCCATGCATCGGCTTTGATTTTTTTTCCATTCCGTCACAAACTGGACTAATCTTCCTCCTAATTCGTGACGGTATAGTCTGTCATAATGTTCTTCCTCTTCCTCTATTAGTTTTGGTGTCCCGAAATAGAGTTTGTTCAGACTACCATGGCTGTCTTTGTGTGTTTAATCTTCCTGGTCTATACTGTTTTGACTGCCTAAATGTCATGTTAGACGAAGTAGTTGGCATTTCTCTTCTATTAATCTTGATTACTGGCAGAGCCTTCTTTGCCGAATTCTTTTCTATAATATCATCCAGCGATGATCCAAACAATAGGTCTCCCTCAAACGGGACTTTTGTCAGGCCTTGTTTTGACATATTATCAACTTTCCACTGCCGTAACCATAAGGCACGTCGCGCCACTGTGGCTTGGCCCATTGCTTTTGAATTTAACTTTATAATGTCTAAGGATGCTTCCGTTATGAAGTCATTTGATATTCTAATGTCTTGTACCATTTTTGTTAGTTCTTCTCTAGATACTCCTTCAGCTATAGCTTCTTCAAGTTCCTTTATCCAAACTCTACTTGCCCTAGCTAGACTCTATCTAATCGCTATAGAAGGTCTAATTGCTGCTCCAGAAGACAGATATAATCTCTTCATAGCTGCATCCTCTTTTGCTCCATTGGGTCTCTCAGTGATGTTCCGTCTTCTGCCATTCTTCTTGTTGTTTTTGCCATAGCTGTATCAACTTTTGGGGCCTCATCCCAGAATTTCGCTTCCTCTTTAGAGAAGGGATATATTTTCTGAATGATTAGCGGAATGTTGAACCTCTTATCTGGATTTTGCCATTCGTTCTTTATTAATTCCGTTATATGTGAATGCACAAAAAAATTGGATTTTTTTTCTATTTGATCACCAAACATAAGATCTTTTAGTGGCTCTTCCACTTTGTCTACTATGTGTATTGTTTCTTTCATCCTTGTAATCAGAAAATCAACTGTTTTCTGATTAACATTCCCTGCTGTAATTTCCTCTACAGCTTCATTTTGTGACAATATTTCTCCTTCAGATTCTTCCTCTGATCTGGGACTTTCTATTGGTGTTGGCTTGCTAATACCATACTCTTTAAACATATTTGTTACCTTTTCCATGGTAACCTCTGAGACTTTTGATATTATTGTCTCCATAGAAGAGTCCAATACAGCTTTCATGGCTGTATGGATTTGTTCTTGTGTTATAGATGAGGATGGATTAATGCACTCTTTGCATAGCTTTTTCCCCTGTTCTGCACTTCTGTTGCAGAGAACACATTCTTTAGTTCTGGATTTACTTGCAGACTCCTTTCTGTCTGGAGATCTTAAATATAAACAGAAAAGTTTTATTAAATTTCTGTTTTACTTCACCTTTAATCCAGCTCTCTCCTAATCATTGCTCACCCCCTTGACCTTGATCTGTGTCTTTTTGATGAACTCTTTGTTGAACACTGAAAAGAGACAATCAACCAAACATTATGTAGTGGGTTATGTCAATATCAAGAATATCTTATTGATATACACAAAGTCCTTTATGCTACTTACAGCATATAGGCAGAAAGACACACAGGGCAGCGTGATTCTAGTTGTTTCTGCAGATTCTGAGATTCCAACTGCAACGAGCGATCAGCCGCACCAGCAACCTCCTGGTTTGAGATCAGCTGTTTCGCTCGCATGTACTGCCGGCTTTTTAAAACTCCCGCGTGATTACATCATCATCATCATCCGTCAGTAAACGCGCTACATCCAGACTCCAATTACTGGATGCGGAAGTCCCGGTTCACGCTTAACCTTGCCGTTCCCTGCTATTACAGGGGGAGCGGCTATCAGCTGAGGGAGAGAGAGCTGCAGCTGGCATAAAAATTTGAAGAGGGGGAGAGATATGATCTGTCACATCCACAGGAGTAAAAGACATAAAGGTAAGGGGGAGGAGCAGACGTTTTTATTGGGGAACAAGCCTGTCACACATCCGGAGGGAAGAATTAACCCATTCACTTCCACTGCCGGATGAGGACCAGGTAAATAACATTGTTGCAGTAGTTGCATTTATTTTGAAACACATAATACGGCTTTAAAAATGGCTGGAGGCATCAAGGAGATGAGACCCCAGAAGAAGGAAGGCAGGACTTCCGTAGCGCGCGTAGGTCAGTACAGGGCCAGTGTGTTTCCACAGACGGTTGTGTTTGGACTGAGCGACTAAGGAACATCATAGAAGCGGTCTGGTATATCTCGATATATGGAGGTGTGGGGAGTGAGTTGGCTATGGAACACTACAGGAGCGGTAATGTGTCGGCTGAGTGTGGAGGCATAATTATCTGCTGTACCATTAACACTGCGATAAACAGGGACGAACTCTGCTTGCTTGCTTACTTACCTGATTATTAACCATTAATCCGCTTCACTGCACTTTTGCTCCAACAGCTGCTTGTATATACAACTAATTTATGGTGTGCTTACTCCGACCCAGAAGGAAGAGGGTTGCACGGAAGGGCACTTACCAGTGTTTTGTTATTAGACTGCTGCTATTAACTGTTTAGCTCCCCTACCGTCTAGTTGTTACATGAAGGCCCTGTTCATACTGGGGACGCCCAGTTTATGGATGCTTAAGATGGAGGATGTGGTTTTATATATATATTTTTCTCATATGTATGTAATGTGTAGGGGTATTTTTATGGGATTTATTAATAAAGATGTATATTTTTTGGTGGAACTTTCCTGAATGTTTATTTGTGTCTACATAGCATATTTACTTGTAGACTATATATTTCCCCATATATAATAACTATTTTGAGTGCCTCCCTTTAGGAGTATAGTGGGTTACTTTCGGCTTCTTTGCTGTACTTTAATATCCTATATATCTCTTTATAGACCCACAGCACCCACACTATTTAGTGTGTATTATGTAGTTACAAGGGGTTTTTGCTATAATTATAGATACATTTACACTTTAAATTTCACACTACTAAGTAGCACAAAAATGGGCGTTTGGCATACTGCATCAGGTGCCAGTGTTGTTAATACAAAATGACGCAGTTCCTGCAAATAAAGAGTTAAATATTTAGAGGGCTTTTAGAAGTCCAAGTGCTGTGGTTTGTAAATCTTGCTTGTGTGCCCTTTTCTGCTTTCCTGATTCTCAGCCTAGCTCCAGGATTCTGATTCCAGCACTCCTGCCCCAATATTTTGGTACCAATCCTCTTTATTCAGCATCCTGATTCCAGTCCAGTCCAATTTTTAAGTAAGCTTTAGTAATTTACAGTTAAAGGGCATGTCCACCCCCAAAACTATAATCCCCCCAACTACTGGCCCCATCATGTAGTGTAGTTTAATCCTTACCTCACATCCCAGCTCCATATGGTTCTCCTGTAGTCCCCCCAAAGTCCCAATAATGCCGACCAGGAGGATAGCAGGACTCTGCCTATTACCTGGCCTCCGGGAGAAGTTTGGCATGCGTACTGCAGCCCTTCTCCCCCTCCCTCCCCCTCCCTCTCCCTCCCTCTCAGGATTCCCTTCCCCTAGCATAAATCCCTTTAGATATAGTATTCCCCCTGTCCCCCCAGCCCCAACCGCTACATTTTTATTTTTAGAAAGTGCCCCGAACATTACTTGCCTCCCCTCTTTCCTCCGCTGCACTGAATGACCGGCAGCCGCGTCCGTGATTGGCTGCCACTCAGCCAATCACGGACGCGACTGCCGGTCCCGCCCCTCTGCTTGCATTTTCTCGCAAGAAGAATGCCGGCAGCGCAGCGGGGGAAAGAGGGGAGGTAAGTAGAGTTTGGGGCACTTTCTAAAAATAAAAACATAGCGGTTGGAGCTGGGGGGACAGGGGGAATACTATATTAAAAAATAGTTTTAAGGGTGGACATACCCTTTAAAGGTAATGTAAAGGAGCAATAAAATGTTATGCCAATTAAAGTGAAATATTGCTTACTCTTCTATAATATATAAAAATATAGTAATCATCCACAACTGGGCCTTGACATGCTCAAGCCTGTCTGCAAAAGGACAAATGCTGGTGGTCCAGAACACAGGCCCATAAAAGTCTTCGGGTAAAATAATGAGCAGGGATTTATTTATAAGAAATGCTATAAAACAAAACACATATGACATAAGTAGAATGGACCACAAACCACCCCCCGATAACACAACTTACTTCCTAGTGAGCACCAACCTACTGATGGATTGATCTCCACAGCCCGTTTGTACCAGCCCTAATTTATTTGTATATTTTACACAGGAGCTGAAGAAAAAGATCTGCTTATCTAATATAAATTTAGGTGATATGACTTGAATGTCGTATTTAAACTCAGACCAGCCTTGTATGAGACTTTACAAAGCAATCTTTGAGAAATGCTCTAATTGCTCTGGTTTTGTAGTTTGTGTAATTTCAACAGCTGCCATGGCCTTTAATATAGATCTGCCATGAAAACGTGGAAATTACCAAGATGTCTCCTTATGAATTAGGCTTATTTGCATATTGAGCAGGAGAGGTAAAGTTTTCCCATTTCATAAGAATTTTAGTAAAGGGCATGTAACCCCCCCCCCCCAACTAAAAATTCCCACTCTTTTGAGCCCACCGTGTAGTGTTAAAAGACCCCTAACTTTTTCTTCTGCTGCATATGGTTGTCCTGCAGGGCCTGATTAAAGTACAGGAAACTGAAGAGTAGGAAAACATCTCTGGGTGTAATGGGTTTTTGCCTCTTTGTGCGCCTTTGAGAGGTTTGTGGCATGCACAGTGGAGCTCTGTGGCTCCCTTTGAATAAGGCATTGCGTCTCAGCCAAAACAAAAATTTGCAAAAAGGTATGAAAGTTCCTCTGCTTATATACATGCTTTTAGATATAGGGATGGGCATGCCATATAAAGTTTTGGGTATGTAGTGCTACTACCACATGAAAGCTTTACCATATGTGCAAATCAGACTAAAATGGCATCAATCTATCTATACTTCAAAATTTGTTTAGTGCATTTTATACAGCGCCACCTCTCGCATGAGGCAGAGTGAGCCTTTTGGCTTAGGTGGCACTCTTGCCACTCAGAGTAGAGGCGTCCGGCAGCACATGAAATTACACACGGCCATGAAAAGCGTTCCTGCTTCCGGACAGTGTGTTTCTACTGTCTCTGCCTGATTTCTAACACAGTAAGTAAGTGGGCAAACTTGTATGTGCTAGTCACAGTGGGCAGAATTTTATGTGTCAGTCACGGTGGGAAAACTTGTATGTGCCAGTCACAGTGGGCAAACTTGCATGTGCCAGTCATAGTGGGCAGACTTTATGTGCCAGACACTGTGGGCAGACTTGATGTGCCACTCACAGGTTGGACAGACTTGCATGTGCCAGTCACAGGTTGGACAGACTTGCATGTACCAGTCACACAGTGGACAGACTTGCATGTACCAGTCACTCTGGTGGGCTGACTTAAAAGTGTGTTCTGAACTGAAAGGCTGACCTTAAAGTTTTTGCTGAACTCGAGGGCTGGAGGGTTCAGCAGCCACTTTTTGGTCATCCCTCAATTTCAACAGACACCGTTAAGCCATCCCTTCAGTTCACAGCCCGTAAACACTGGATGGTGATCTGGAGGGCTGACCTAGCAGTGGCTGGTCTACTGGAGGGCTGACCTAACAGTGGCTGGGGAACAGGAGGGCTGACCTAACAGTGGCTGGTATATTGGCCTGACCTACCATTGTCAGCTTAACTGGAGGCCTGACCAACCATTGTCTGCTGAACTGGAAAGCTGACCTACCAGTGTCTGCTGAACTGGAGGGCCAACCTACCAGTGTCTGCTGAACTGGAGGGCCGACCTACCAGTGTCTGCTGAACTTGAGGAGCGACCTACCAGTGTCTGCTGAACTGGAAGGCCGACCTACCAGTGTCTGCTGAACTGGATGGCCGACCTACCAGTGTCTGCTGAACTGGAGGGCCGACCTGCCAGTGTCTGCTGAGCTGGAGGGCTGCCCTACCAGTGTCTGCTGAGCTGGAGGGCCACCCTACCAGTGTCTGCTGAGCTGGAGGGACGCCTTACCAGTGTTTGCTGAGCTGGAGGGCCGACCTACCAGGGTCTGCTGAGCTGGAGGGCCGGAGGATTCAGCAGCCACGGTTAGTTAGTCCACCATGACCACCTCCACAGGTCACACCCAATTACATAGGCCATGGCCCTTGTTTTTTTTCTTCTTCGGGTACCGCTGGAAAATGTAGGGTGCAGCTCAAAAATTTTTGCTCATGTGCCGAAAGTTCTAGAAGCCCCCCATGTTTTATAACAATTGTCTTGAATCTTTACCTTCTAAAACCCTTTGGATTCCAAATACATCTTCAACTGTGTTCATTCTTGGATTTCCTCTCTCCAGAAAGGCCTAGAGGAAAGTTGCCATAAGCAGCAAATGTTTAAAAGTTTATTCTAGGACCTGACAGCTTTTTTTCACTTGCACACCTGTTTTTTTTGTCCCAGAACACAATCATTGCAGTTTTTCTGTTGGCTAGCAGGCAGAGGGTCCATATTTATGCAAGACAATAATTTGCTGGATAGATGTAACATTTAATATAACAGTTAATTAACAGTTAATATAAAGGACTGTTTTATACATTTGGAGGGCAGTTTTTTATTTATTCTCAAAAAATATTAATTTTTATTAAAAACAAATTATGTCAAATCAGTAATAAAAAAACAGCTATAGAAAATCCCATTCAGATATATTTAGGGGTTTTTTTTGTATATAAATTCAAGACTAAACATTTTATTTGAAAAATCTTTTCTGGATTGGATATAATTAGTATTATTCTGGCTCATTTCTGGCATAGAAATCCCATTGGCAGCAATTTGATGCATCGTGGTTGGCAGTTTACAGTGCTTCTTTTGTTAAAGCATCTTTCTTAAGCTGGAATAATATCAAGGCATTTACTTCATACACATAAAGAGAAAAAAGAAAGGCTAAATGACACATTTGGCACAAGCCCACATACACATTTCGGTTGGAGTATACATACCATGCATAATTAAATGCTAAGTGCTATCTGGTGTTTTTTTCCAAAAGCAAGATCCAGATATGATGTTGACAAGAGTGGAAAAGTAAACTCCTCTGCATATGCATTTCATTTAAATAACTTGTTAGGTCTGATTTTGAAATAAACTGCACATTGTACAGCTTTGATTATGTATCTAATTAAACCTAGAGTAGAACAGAGACTTTGATTGTGCCAATATAAATAAAGCAAATTAAAATGATTTCCATGGAATCTGGAAATTCTAAAGATAATGACTAAACAAAAATGAAGGGCTGGTATTTTATCTACACATTGTGCATGATCATGGTATATTTTAACATTTAGAGAGTTTTTTCTGTAGCTTCCCCTCCCCACTCTATAGAACAGAACAGGCTGCTCGGCTAATGCAGAGCAGCATGTTTGTAGCTAAACATTACTGAATTGGCTTTAATGTCTAACAAGTGTATAGCCAGCTTTGCATTCCAGTGCTGAAAATTGTATAGTCAAATGAAAGGATAGTTGCTGATAGTGTTTTATGGTTATCTTAGCTCTCAATGAGAGTAATAATGTCATTTCATAAACCTAAAATGAAATGGGATGAAGGGCTTCCTTAAATCTAATAGATATCTATTTCAACATCAGAATTTCAGGACTTTCACAAAGCCTGTTTGGAATAATCCAGTCCAGAGAGTGTGTCCCTTTGATTTGGTTATATCAGTTATCAATATTTTGTTACCAAAATGACTCATATACACTAAAACCAAATAGATAAAAAAAACATACAAATATTGTTATGAGTCAGGAGTCCCGAACTTTTGGAGGATTTTTATTGGTATAAAAAGGAAGAAATATTGAGTTGGCTATCAGCCCTTCACTGCATGTACAATTATATTACATATTTTAGGTTAACTAAAATTAAACAAATAACAATAAATGGCACCATATTGCATTTCATTTGTAACATAGATCTGGTGTCTGTAGTTAGGAAACAAATATGGTAATAATTTCTGTCTTTATAGTTAAGGAAAAGACAGTGCCTCTGTCTTTATAGTTGCGGAACTTTGCTATAAATGTCCTTGGAGGGGCTCCCAGTGAGGGAGGCCACGAGGTTGTGCAGTGTGCATGCTCCACTGTGAATATAGGGAAGAATGCATCTTTGCCATATGTTGTCAGAAGTTTCTCTCTGCTTTGGTCTGGGCCTTCTGCCTTTTCTGGGACGCTAGCACATCTTATGTTATTCCGCCTTTGGCGGTTTTCCAGGTCATCTTGGTGTGTTACTAGTGCCTGTATTGTGATCCGTGGCCTGTTGCAAGGATGACACAAGGTCCTCCAGACCAGGCTGCTAATGCTCTGACATCCAATTCCTCAGGGCCTGCAGGACCTGGCGAATTAATGAAACATTGATTTTACCTTATTTAGCTTAGTGGTAAGTGTTGCCTGACATGTTGCTATGGCCTTCAGTGCTTTGTCCGATGCCACTTTCGGGTCTGCTTCCACTGCTTGTGGTTTAGGTGTTGGTGGAGCCTGGTCAGCACCATGTTTGTATTGATGATGGAATCAGTCTAGCTTAGCCGCGGTATCTTTCTTCCCTGGAGTCATATCGTTGGACAGCAGGAGGGTAATTCAGACTGTTTAGGTGCTTTTCTGTAGCCTGATTTGAAGGTTCCCAGGAGTAATGCAGGATATGTATGAGTGGAGCTCTTAAGGTTCGTACACATGTGCAATCGCGGGTGACGACCCGCGAGACACAATGTGTACGAATGGCCGTTCCAGCCAATAATCTTTCCATGTATGGGCACTTTCTCGGCCAAAACAGGGTTCGGTCGGGGATCGTTGCCCAACCACCCAGGCGGATCTTTGAATGTATGGCTGTTCCGGCCAAGAAAGTAACCATACATGGCACGCTTATTGTCCGTTCCTACACATCGTGCATGGCGGGTCAGCACCCGCGATCGCACGTGTGTACAAACCTTCAGTCTTCAACTGAAGCCTTGCCAGGCCACGCCCAACATTTTTGGTTTTTCCCTTAGTATAAAAGTTTTCTAAGTCTTTCTCCAAAACTAAAAAAACTCTGTTTCAGGCTTTAAAGGACAATGATACCCACCTTTTCCCCGATCCACTGCAGCATAGTACCCAGGGTGAGGACCAAAAATCACTAAGTCCTCACCCTGGGTACTTTCCCTAACTCCTGCACTACTTACTGCAAATCTGCTTTTGCGATCCACACTGTTCCACCTCTCTTCTACTGTCAGTGACAGTCGTGGGGCAGCCAATTGGAAGACACGCCTCCTTGCAGAGCGTATCTTCCTATTGGCTGTCACTGAAGCAGGAAGAGCGGAGGAATGGAGTGATCGCCGAAGCAGATTTGCAGTAAGTTGTGCAGGAGTTAGGGAAAGTACCCAGGGTGGGGGCTTAGCGATTTTAGGTCCTCCCCCTGGGTACTATGCTGCCATAGAGGAAGAGGAGCGAGGGTTAGGTGAGTACAATTGTCCTTTAAGGATCTGTCACACTAATGTCATCTACACATTTAACTACTTGTGCATATTCGTTTCAATTGACGTCTCTGGTATCTATCCTTAGCTTCCGTCTAATACTGTTAACATTTTCTTTTACAGAAAGGATCACTAAAGTGTCAAAAAGGACCCAGCTAATCTTGAAAAAGGGTGCAGGTCACTCGAAACATGTGCAGAATTGTGTGAATTGTTTTATTAAATACACTTTGTCACAGCTTAGACTGTGGTTTGTCATCTCTCCCCATCACTCCCCATCTTTTACTGTCTATTTGCAGAATTACACTTTGGAAATGGTAAACCTTTAGGTCCTATAAATTAGTAGTAGGGTCACATTTTTAATTTTACCCATAAAGAGATTCCTATAACTGATCAATATTGGTGTGATTGCCAGGGATTATGCCAATGGCAAAAGTCTTGAAACCAAAAGTGTTGCCATGAAACTAATTTTGTGTCAAAACTTTATCCATCTGTAATTTTAATGCAGTGAGGCCACACTGCACTACGCTCATTGCGATTGCGTGCGCATTCCCGGTGCTCGCCCAATATTTTGGCATCAGATTGCATGCAATTGCGCAAAAAAATGCGGATCACATGCGCTCCAATTAACGGATTGCACATGCAGCGCACAGTAATGCACTAATGTGGCCACATCAATTGGGTCACACTAGTGTGCACTTTTAAAAGCATAATCGGATCATGCTTAAAAGTGTATCAGTGTGGCCTAACTCTAAATTAGTTTAAAAAAAACTCTAAATTACAAGATCAGGCTTAATTTTCAATTGTCAAAAATAGAAAGTACATTATCCAATATCCCATTCTCATCTGAATTTTTGTTTGCAGTCAAATGACAACTGTACTGTCTGGTTGTCTTGACATGGTCAATACGTCTACTAGATGAATTAAGGCAGCTGCCTCTACTTCCAATTCTAGCTTGTCACAAATTCCAGATGTAAGACTAGCAGGTGTGTTCTGAAGTTTTCTGTTTATAATGATGCTACCAAGAAAGAAATTAGGACGATGTGTTACTAAACTTCTAGAAATGTTTTGTTTAGGCACAAATTATGCAAGCAACACACTGAGAACCAAAAATTAATTTCATGTCTACTTGTAATAATGCATATTTTAAACAAAATTGCTAATTCTGTATAATAAAAATGCAAAAGTTTGTCAAATGTTATTTGCAGCAAGCAGAAGTCAGCTTTTTACTGCTTTATTGCAGTTACCCGAGTATAAACCGAGGTACACAATTTCACCTTAAAAACGAATAAAAGTGATTGACTCGAGTATAAACCGAAGGTAGAAAATATGACCACTACTGCCTTCTGATTCTGTATTGTTCTGAGGCTCTAGTTGCCCTTTAAATGGATAGCAGAATTCCCATACAGTAATAGCCAAATCCAGTATGGATCTTACTGTATGGGACTACTGTATGGGAATTCTGCTGTCCATTTAAAGGGCAACTAAAGCCTCAAAACAATACAGAATCAGAAGGCAACAATAGATACAGTACCATTCTCCTACTGATTCTGTATTATTTTGATGCTTTAGTTTCCCTTGAAATGGACAGCAGAATTCCCATACAGTAATAATCATACTGGATATGGCTATTACTTTCTGAGAATTCTGCTGTTCATTTAAAAGACAACTAAAGCCTTGTCATGCCAGATGTTTGGATGCTTTACTAGCTGGGAGTTGTAGTTTCCAAATATCTACACCCTCACCCTCCCACCTAGTTCAGTGAGTACCTTCTGTGGTACTTTGTCCTTTGTGGGTCTTTCTTCGTTGTTCCTCCATCTGTGGGCTCTCTGCAGTCTGTTCGGTAACTTTCTTTACCAATCCGGCAGCCGCTCACTCATTCCCTGTACTGGCACGCCGGCTGACGTCACTACTCGGTGCCGCGCAGTGAAGTCAACCGGCGCGCCAGTACAGGGAGTGAGCGAACGGCTGCCGGATTGGTAAGGTTAGTTACTGACTCTAGTATAAACCGAGGCAGAGTTTTCAGGCTGATTTTTAAAAAAGCCTGAAAAACTCGGTTTATACTCGAGTATATACGGTAGATAAAATCTGATAGCATCTTGCTGCAGACTTTTGCACCAAGTCCTAAGGCAAGGGTGCACACTAGCAAATTTGATGTCGCCACTAGCGGGCAGTTGGCCGGGATAAATCGGTGTCAGTTACAGCTAAAGGATCATGCAGCCTTTCCGCAAATAAACCATCAAATGTTTCAGGCCAAACAAATGATAAATGGTAATAATGGTTGGTCTGAAAAATTTAAATTGAATTGAGGTGTACCCAGCCTAAAGTGTACTGTAGTTAAAGTGTTCTGTGGTTTTTAATATTTGGTAAAATAAATCAACAAATGCAAAGACAATTTATCATATTATCTTCATATATTTCAATGTACTGTAGGGGACATCACGGTCGGGTACTGGATGGGAGATATGTGTCTCCATTATTTGGTCTCTGGTCCCTTTAAGAGCTTCTTGTGTACCTGAGAAGGGATCCGGGTAGTGTTTGGCAGCAAGCTAGTTGCTGCCTTTGTTGGGTTTTTTTTTAGGGCCGGACTCCTGGAATGGGAGGGAAGGAAGGGTGGTCCTTCCCATTCCACCCAGGTACACACCGGGGTTATTGGGAAGCAGAGAGGAGCTCTGGTAAAGATTTGCATATCAGAAGCAGCTGGGGCAGTTGTTGAGAGATGTGGTGTAGGAAGGGTGTGTGCCGCTGATTTCCTGCCCCAAAGGTGTTTGAATGCACTGAGAGAGAAAAAGAAAAACTACACAATGAATGGCTTGATTTGTTAGTTTGCCTACGAAGTGGGACTGTGCTGATTAAGCTGGACTTTATTTATGTTAAAGGATTCCAAAGCTTATGTAAGCCTTTTCATTTACTTATTCCTTTATGCTGGAACAAAGTTGTTTATTAGAAAAATGTCTAAAGAGCAGAGAATGGCACTAGAAATGCTTATCAATGAATCAGCATATAAAGCACTGCAAGGAAGCTTGGTAATATCTTGCTCTTCAGATACATATTCGACAAATTGCCCACGTTGTATCCAAAATCAAAGACGTTTCACTTTTAATCAAAATTACCATCAAGGACAGCAACTGAATGTGACTCGTGATAATGGTATTACATACCAGTTGCCACATGATAATGGCGTTGCATACCAGGACCTGTAGTGGTTGTAGTAGACAACACATACCACCATACGCACTTTTTTAAAATTTTAAACTTTGTTGTGTATTCAAGCTCTTTATAAATAAGTTATTGCACTTTCATGTTTTATTTATGCTCTTTAATATTTTTTAATATGTTAAATAATTTCCTAATAATGTTTTATGCTCCTTTATATTTTTGTACAATATTGCTTGGTTATATTTTTATAACATTTGTTATATTTTTATATTTAAAAAAAAAATTATAAAGCACAAATAGTAGTAGTATATGTATATAATTATAGTATTGTACATATGCATATTTCCCTATCTGATCGCAAACATCGGTCGATCGTCCATATACACGAACAGACTGTACATTTTCGATCGAGATTTACCAACATGAACGATCAGACTTCTTCCGACCGAAGAAGAAATATTCGGTCGTTTCCGATCGGTCGTATTCTAATTTCATACCCGACTTCTTGCAAATCCGATCGTTTTGTCGGATCGGAAGTCGATCGGGATGAAAAAAATCGCACCATGTGTACCTAGCTTTAGTTACCTCTGCAAATAAAAAGGACTGTTGTTTTATAAAACTGTGTACTGCATGCTGGCTGCGACCCCTCAAAACTTCACAGTAACTTATTATAACTTCTTATATTTCATTACATATCACTTTCCCTTTAACACATCACCTTTAATACATTACCTTTAACACGTTATAAAAGGTGAAGAGGTGGATTGGGTTTGTATCTCCCTCTGATGAAGTGACGACAGTCACAAAACGTGTCAGGGAGTTTAGTTTGTGTGTATTTTCCCATTTGTACTGCTGATGTTTTTGCAATAAAGTTGGATTTCTTTAGTGCACCTGGTAGAATGGTTCTCCCGAATGTGTCTTTTTGAAGTAGAGTCTGTTTTTGTTGGAGGTGCCGGTCCTCCTGGGTAGTATTGGACTCTCCCAAGGTGCTGGATCCGTTGGTAGACCATGGAAGGTACAGTAGGATACCATACTCAGTGACTTTTGTAATGTATCTTAGTTGCATCTTTTGTACTACTTCTTCAGAAATTCCTATTATGTATATTTTCTTTCACTCCCACTCACCCCTCCCCTTTTAAAATGAAGATAACAAAGCTTATTGGAAAGCTTCTCTCATCTTGGTACACTGAGCATGGCTCAGTCACTGCCTTAGTCTATGTACACACCATACAATATTTCAGCTCGGTCGACTGATAGTTCCATGTATCGGTCAATTAGGCATAAATAATCGCATGTGTTTCCGGTCCTCTATGGACCACACGGTAAACTGTTTGCCGCACTATTGCCGCGACCGACAGTCCTTCCTCCTGAGCGACTGGCCAGAAGAGCCGAACAGTTGGTCAGGAGGAACCATTTGCATGGTGTGTACCATGCTTTAGGGAAGATATAAGGTTCCAGGAGAAATTGCAAATAGCATTTCAAATCAGTGTTAATTGTAGAAAAGGTTACAGTACATTAATATAAGGTTCAAAAAATGAATACATTACTAGAATTTGAAAAGAATGTATAACGAAATCTGTTTTCCTAATGCAATATATACACACATTGCGAGAACTTTATGCAATTAAAGCCTACAGGCAAACACCTAATACATGCAGAACAATGGATAACAGCCAAGCAATATGTATGATTTCCAACAGGTCACGAATTGCCACACATTTGCATGAACCTCTTCAAACGGGATGAGCTAAAATGAAATATTTGGTTCTTGCAGAGCATGTAGAGTGGTGACTGTGTTAGAGCTTGTATCTAAAAATAAAGACCATTAATCTGCACAGTGATAGTTTGTATCTGCTGTCTATTCAAGTATGTTACAACCATCCTCAATTAACAGTTTAACTACAGAAGTGACATACAAAGGTCCAACATTTAGCAGAATACAGAACTCAGTTGAATTAAGTAAACATGCTGTGTTTACACCTTCAGGACACAAGATTTATGCTCCTAACACCAGGAAAAGCCTATCTAATCATCTAGTTATACCTAACATGATATATATACTGTAATTTGCCAATGTCAATTTTAGACTTCTCCTAACAGATTTCATTAGATTACATTCACAGTACAAATAATAAAAAAATTGCACAAAAACACAGTCAGGGAGATTCAATAAAAGTTCTTATCATTTAAAATGGTGCTAATTTTGCCCCAACCAATCAGAACTTATGTATCATTTAAAAAGCTAACATTTGATTGGTTGGGGCATAATTAGCCCCATTTTAAACAATAAGAACTTTTATTGAATAACCCCCGAGTGTGTTACTGTAGTTAAAAAGTGTTTTTACATGTTTGCAGTTTTACACATTTGTTTTTTTAAGCATTTGTATGTGTTTTTTACTGGGTGAGAAATGAAAATAAATATTGAAAAAAACTTAATAGGGACACAAAAATGAACAATGAAATTAATACTGCATTTGCGATGTGCTATTTGAAAAAAAACGGAATTGCCGCAAACTCTTCTAATCAAATAGCTTGGGTAGCGTGGGTTTCATTAGACAAGTATATTGCATCTTCCCCACAATGTTGTTTTTAATAGCCAATGATAGACAGTGCCTATAATCCAGTCAAGAGGTACTGATTTGAGCTGATAAACTGGAAGAACTGGAAAATATTGCCTGGTGAACTGGAAGACTGACAACACTAACTGATGGCTGACTTTACAATGACTGGAGGGATAACTTAACAATGGCTAGTGAACAGGAGGGCTGACATAACACTGGCTGGTGAACTGGTAAATGTAAGTACCCACAACAGACTGGTAAATATAAGATGTACCCACACAGACTGGTAAATATTAGATGCCCTCATGCTTAGCCCAAACTGAAAGAGCTGAGTCCCCAAGAGGCCCTACATGTATATGCATACATATCCATGTATATACATACAAACATACAGACTTATAAATATAAGATGTTATCATACCCAGCTTACACAAAGTTCTAAATATAAAATGCCCTCATACCAAGACCAGACAGGTAAATATAATATGCCCTCATTCTCAGCCCTCACAGACTTGTAAATATAAGATGTCCCCATGCCCAGCTGACACAGACCGGTAAATATAAGCATGCTCTCATGCCCAGCCCACACAGACTGGTAAATACAAGTTGCCCCCATGTCCAGCCCACACAGATTAGTAAATATAAGATGCCCTAATACTAAGGTACATACAAGTTTGCACACAGTGATTGGTACATAAGCTTTGCCCACAGTGACTTCTACATAAATATTTCTCACATGGACTAGTACATAAGGTTTGCCCACAGTGACTGGTACATAAGGTTTGTCCACGGTGACTGGAACATAAGATTTGCCCACAGTGACTGGTACATACATTTTGCCCACAGTAACTGGCACATAGTGACTGGTACATACATATTTGCCCACAGTGACTGGTACATAAGGTTTGTCCACAGTGACTGGTGCATGCAAGTTTGCACAAAGAGACTACTTACTGTGCCTGAGAAGAAGTGATGGCAGGCAGACAGCATCACTTCTTCTCAGGTAAGAGACACACACAGCTACATGAAAGTCATTATTAATTTAAAAAAAAAAAAATTTAAACCTGACATTAATGCCGCCTTTCACTCACGCAAGGAAAAGAGGAAAACCAGCCGCACCAGAATTTTCTTAAAATTTTAGATTAATGCCCCCTTTTATGTGGACCTGATTACGGAAGAAACTGTTGAAACAATTAAACCCATGCAAATATGTTTCTGCTGAAGAAAAAAAATCACCATATACATATTGGATACATGGACGGATTTATTAAGGGTATGCCCACCCCTTATAAAACAATTTAATATGTGAGGCAGAACTCCACCAAAACCTAGGTTCCGTTTTGTTAAAATGCAAAAATTCTTCTCCCAGCAAGAGAATTAATACTTACAAGCTCCTCGACCCACTGTCACTGACTGCAATTCTTGGACTAGCCTCCACTGTGGCTGCTTGGGAACACAAAAGGAACAGAGCAGCTTCAGTAAAGAGGGAGTGGAGAGAAAGGAAGCGGTGGTGGATCGCAAAACTTGTCTAGCTGGGAGCAGGATTATTACATTTTAGCAAAACGGAACCTAGGTTTTGGGGGTCCTGCCTAATATAGTAATTTTTTTTTCTAAGGGGTGGACATTCCCTTTTAAATAATAGATTTATTAAAGAAATACTGTTGTTCTTTATTTTAATTGAAGATAAGGCATCTATTGTCGTTTTAATCTAAACAGCGAATCAGACCTCCAGGCTTCCTTCACAGAAAACCGATGGATAAAATCACTGTATTAAGCCACTAAAAATGTTGGCCATTAAAGGACAATTATACTCACATTTTCCAAAATTCCATTCCTGTAAAGTACCCAGGGTAAAGACCTAAAATGCTAAGTCCTCACCTTTGGATACTTTACAGAAGTTACAGAAGTCTTCCCATTGGCTGCCACACAAACTGTCAATCACAGTGTCAGTGGGGATGATCGGACCGCAGCGCCAAAGGAATCTTCAAGCAAGTAGTTCAGGACTTCTGTAAAGCATCCAGAGGTGAGGACTTAGCGTTTTAGGTCCTCACCCTGGGTATTTTACAGGAATGGAGGAAGAGGAGTGAGGAGGTTAGTATAAATATCCTTTAATAGTATTAAAGAGTATCTCCACCTCAGAAAATATTTTTTGCTGTAGTGTAGTGGACCCTATTCCTCCCCCAACTGCAATGTTCATTTGCAAAAAAAAATTCAAAACGTTCTTACCGAGCTTCTATCCCCTAGCGTTCTGATCCAGCCCTCTGCTTGCAGGAATTTGCAAGCAGGGGGCCGGACCGGCAGCCCTGGGGAGCAGCCCTGCATTGGGAGCTGCCGGCTGTCTTGCAGGAAGACAACTCCTACTTTTCACAAGCACTGCAGAGGAACCATTTGGAGCAGAGGAGAAAGGTACCTTTGCGCACCTACTCCGTTTGACCCCCTGTTCAGCCCGGGGCCAGACCACCAATAGGAAGATGCACTTCTTCCACAGCGCATCTTCCTTTTGGTCAGGCCGTGGAACTGAACCAGGAATTGAAGCACTTTATGCAGGCTAAACCAAGGTGTGAGGACCTAGCAGTCCCTTTAATAAGAAAGAAGAGGAGCAGGACTGAGGTAAATATTCTATATCTGAATAATTGGACATGTTGGGAAATCAAGTACCACTGTAATTCTGACCATCAGACTACAACGATCAGTAAATCTGTTGGTTGAAATTATTAGACCAAAATCGTGTATACTAGGCCTTACTGTAATTCTTTTCAGACAAACATTTCTTTCATTATCATAAAAAGTCCTCTTCAGACAGGCAATGCAAGGTCAAAAGCACCAGAGATACAGTTTCAGAGAGCTCAGGGTAAATATAAAAGCTGTGGAGCTTGTTCCATCTTATGATGTCCCATGTCTAATTCCATTAAGTACATTCCATTAAGTACTATTTGTGTGCAGGTCAATCTTATAAACAGCAGAAGAAGAAAAACAAATATTTCCTATGTATTTAAGAGTTCCAGTTGAAAATTAACTTCTCTGAACTGTAGACAGTTTACACATGAAAATAAAAATTAATACTGTAACATCAGACTTCTCCAAAAAGTCTTATTGCAGAAAAAAAACACAGCATTGCAAAAAAATATTTTGTTTTTAAAGCTAATATGTACAAAACATAATATTTGGGGAACTGTGGGTTTAAATAAAAAGCCATGATCATACCTTCAAAATGAACCTTTAAATCAAATATCTTGGTAAAATTTGTGAGATTTTATTCCTGGAAAGGTTCTACACCATAATTTCCTAATCACTTCCTGTTTTAGCAGCTTGTAGTTTACAGTCTGGGCAGACACATCCTAT
>JAACNH010000955.1:104646-118125 GCA_019447015.1 Hymenochirus boettgeri | reverse complement strand
TCGATTTTACTGCCTTGGAGTTAAGCTGAATCATTTTATTTCTGGGTTTATTCTTGTCACATTCACTGGTTTAGAGAACTCCCTGAGTGGTGCATATCGGACTATTATTCTTTGTGCTGATTCCCCAATAGATACACTGGCCCCGGGAACACATTTGCTGACAATAGATAGGCACATTATACAGTATTACCAGGCAGGGTTGGTGAACTAGTCTAATTCCTCATGCAGGGAGACACAGAAATGATTCAGTATCTGTATAACCATCTATAGAGAGAATCCTGTGATTCTGTTCTGTTTATTACTAGTGGGGTTTAGAAGCACCACTGGCCCCCCCTACTGTCTGCTGCCTCACCTCGTGTGACACCGCCATATCTTTCCTTCCCAGTGTCTGTGATAGTCATTCTGTAGATCTATTTTACAATAGTAAATGACTCAAGTCTTATTTTTCTTTCAACAGACTCTTGGGTTTGGTACAGGCAGATTTTCCGACCCATAAATTGATCAATCACCCGGGTTTCAGAAGGAATATGATCTGTTTTACATTTTTATATTTCCCTTATATAATTATTAATATATTACTATTAGTATAGTATAGTACAGTAATTTATGTTAGAATTAAACTAATACGTCCATCAAGTCCAAACTTTATACCCTACCCATAATGTCTGTATAACAGTTACTAGTAACATAGTATTGGAGGTTTGTATAAAGACATACGTCCATCTAGTCCAACCTTTATACCCCTACCCATAATGCCTGTATAACAGTTACATAGTAACATAGTATTGGAGGTTGTATAAAGACATACTCCATCTAGTCCAACCTTTTAACCTACCCATAATGTCTGTATCAGTTCATAGTAACATCGTATTGGAGGTTTATAAAGAATACGTCCATCTAGTCCACTTAACCTATATACCCTACCCATAATGTCTGTATAACAGTTACATAGTACATAGTATTGGAGGTTGTATAAAGACATACTCCCTCTAGTCCAACCTTTATACCCTACCCATAATGTCTGTATAACAGTTACATAGTAACATTGTATTGGAGGTTGTATAAGACATACGTCCCTCTAGTCCAACCTTTATACCCTACCCATAATGTCCTGTATAACAGTTGACATAGTAACAAGTATTGGAGTTTGTAAAGATATACTGTCCATCTAGTCCACCTTTACCCTACCCATAATGTCTGTATAACAGTTACATAGTACATAGTATTGGAGGTTGTATAAAGACATCGTCCCTCTAGTCCACCTTTATACCCTACCCAAATGTCTGTATACAGTTACATAGTACACATAGTATTGGAGTTTGTATAAAGACATACGTCCTCTAGTCCAACCTTTATCCCTACCCATAATGTCTGTATAACAAGTTACATAGTAACATAGTATTGGAGGTTGTATAAGACATAACGTCCGTCTAGTCCAACCTTTATTACCCTACCCATAATGTCTGTATAACAGTTACATAGTAACATAGTATTGGAGGTTGTATAGAACATACGTCCATCTAGTCCAACCCTTTATACCCACCCATAATGTCTGTATAACTTACATGTAACATGTATTGGTGGTTGTATAAAGACATACTGTCCATCTAGTCCAACCTTTTATACCCTACCCATAATGTCTGTATAACAGTTACATAGTAACATAGTATTGGGGGTTGTATAAAGACATACGTCCTCTAGTCCACCTTTATACCCTACCCATATGTCTGTAGAATACAGTTAACATAAACATAGTATTGGAGGTTGTATAAAGACATACGTCCATCTAGTCCAACCTTTATACCCTACCCATATGTCTGTATAACAGTTACATAGTAACATATATTGGGGGTTGTATAAAGACACGTCCATCAATCCAACCTTTATACCCTACCCATAATGTCTGTATAACAGTTACATAGTAACATAGTATTGGAGGTTGTATAAAGACATACGTCCGTCTAGTCCAACTTTATACCCTACCCATAATGATCTGTATAACAGTTACATAGTAACATAGTATTGGGGTTGTATAAAGACATACGTCCATCTAGTCCAACCTTTATACCTACCCATATTGTCTGTATAACAGTTACATAGTAACATAGTAATTGGAGGTTGTATAAGACATACGTCCATCTAGTCCAACCTTTATACCCTACCCATAAGTCTGTAAACAGTTACCATAGAAACATAGTATTGGGGGTTGTATAAAGACATACGTCCATCTAGTCCAACCTTTATATCCCTACCCATAATGTCTGTATAACAGTTACATAGTACATAGTATTGGAGGTTGGTATAAGACATACGTCCATCTAGTCCAACCTTTATCCCCTACCCTAAGTCTGTATAACAGTTACATAGTAACATATATTGGAGGTTGTAAAAGACATCGTCCATCTAGTCCAACCTTTATACCCTACCCATAATGTCTGTATAACATTACATAGTAACATAGTATTGGAGGTTGTATAAAGACAACACGTCCATCTAGTCCATAACCTTTATACCCATACCCATAATGTCAATAATAGTTACATAGTAACATAGTATTGGAGGTTGTATAAAGACGTACGTCCATCTAGTCCAACCTTTTACCCTACCCATTATGTCTGTCTAACAGTTTACATATAACATAGTATTGGAGGTTGTATAAAAGACATACGTTCCGTCTAGTCCAACCTTTATACCCTAACCCAATGTCTGTATAACAGTTCACTAGTACCATAGTAATTGGAGGATGTATAAAGACATACGTCCATCTAGTCCAACCTTTATACCCTACCCCATAATGTCTGTATCACAGTTACATAGTAACATATATTGGAGGTTGTATAAAGACATACGTCCGTCTAGTCCAACCTTTATACCCTACCCATAATGTCTGTATAATAGTTACATAGTAACATAGTAATTGGAGGATGTATAAAAGACATACGTCCCTCTATCCAACCTTTATACCCTACCCATAATGTCCTGTATAAAACAGTATATAGTAACATAGTATTGGAGGTTGTATAAAGACATACGTCCATCCAGTCCAACCTTTATACCCTACCCATAATGTCTGTATACAGTTTACATAGTAACATAGTATTGGAGGTTGTATAAAGACATACGTCCATCTAGTCCAACCTTTATACCCTACCCATAATGTCTGTATAACATTACATAGTAACATAGTATTGGAGGTTGTATAAGACACGTCCATCTAGTCCAACCTTTATACCCTACCCATAATGTCTGTATATAACAGTTACTAGTAACATAGTATTGGAGGTTGTATAAAGCATACGTCCATCTAGTCCAACCCTTTTACCCTCCCCATAATGTCAATAATAGTTCATAGTAACATAGTATGGGAGGTTGTATAAAAGACGTACGTCCATCTATGTCCAACCTTTATAACCCTAAACCCCTTAATGTTGTAACAGTTACATAGTAACATAGTTTGGAGGTTGTATAAAGACATACGTCCGTCTAGTCCAACCTTTCATACCCTATACCCTACCCTAATTCTGTTAAACCAGTTACATAGTAACATAGTATTGGAGGTTGATAAAGACATACGTCCATCTAGTCCAACCTTTATACCCTCACCCATAATGTCTGTATAACAGTTACATAGTAACATAGTATTGGAGGTTGTATAAAGACATACGTCCGTCTAGTCCAACCTTTTATACCCTACCCATAATGTCCTGTATAATAGTTACATAGTAACATAGTATTGGAGGATGTATAAAGACTACGTCCATCTAGTCCAAACCTTTATACCCTACCCATAATGTCTGTATAAAGTTTCTAGTAACATTATTGGAGGTTGTATAAAGACACGTCATCAATCCAGTCCAACCTTTATACCCTACCCATAATGTCTGTATAACAGTTACATAGTAACATAGTATTGGAGTTTGTATAAAGACATACTTCCATCTAGTCCACCTTTATACCCTACCCATAATGTCTGTATAACAGTTACATAGTAACATAGTATTGGAGGTTGTATAAAGACATACGTCCTCTAGTCCCACCTTTATACCCCACCCATAATGTCCTGTATACCGTTACTAGTAACATAGTATTGGAGGTTGTATAAAACATACGTCCATCTAGTCCAACCTTTATAACCCTCTACCCATAATGTCTGCATAACAGTTACATAGTAACATAGTATTGGAGGTTGTATAAAACATATGTCCATCTAGTCCAACCTTATACCCTCACCCATAATGTCGTATAACAGTTACTAGTAACATAGTATTGGAGGTTGTATAAAGACATACGTCTCTGTACAACCTTATACCCTACCAATAATGTCTGTATAACAGTTACATAGTAACATAGTATTGGAGGTTGTATAAAGACATATGTCCATCTAATCCAACCTTTACAAAACACCCCTACCCATAATGTCTGTATAACAGTTACATAGTAACATAGTATTGGAGGTTGTATAAAGACATATGTCCATCTAGTCCAACCTTTACACCCTACCCATAATGTCTGTATAACGTTTCCATAGTAACATAGTATTGGAGGTTGTTATAAAGACATACGTCCATCTAGTCCAACCTTTATACCCTACCCATAATGACTGTATAAAAGTTACATGTAACAAGTATTGGAGGTTGTATAAAGACATCCGTCCATCTAGTCCAACCTTCATACACCACCCTACCCATAATGTCTGTATAACAGTTTCATAGTAACATAGTATTGGAGGTTGTATAAGACATACGTCCATCTAGTCACCTTATACACTACCCATAATGTCTGTATAACAGTTTCATAGTAACATAGTACTGGAGGTTGTATAAAGACATACTCCATCTAGTCCAACCTTTATACCCCTACCCTAATGTCTGTATAACAGTTAAAATAGTAAACATAGTATTGGAGGTTGTATAAAGACATACGTCCACTCAGTCCAACCTTTTTATCCTCCCATAATGTCTGTATATAACAGTTTACATAGTAACATAGTATTGGAGGTTGTATAAGACATATACGTCCATCTAGTCCAACCTTTATACCCTACCCCATAATGTCTGTATAACAGTTACATAGTAACTAGTATTTGGAGGTTGTATAAGATATGTCCATCTAGTCCAACCTTTTACCCTACCCTACCCATAATGTCTGCATAACAGTTACATAGTAACATAGTATTGGAGGTTGTATAAAGACAACGTCCCATCTAGTCCAACCCTTTATACCCCTACCCATAATGCTGTAAACACAGTTTACATAGTAACATAGTATTGGAGGTTGTATAAAGACATACGTCTATCTAGTAAAACTTTATCCCCTAACCAATAATGTCCTGTATAACAGTTACATAGTAACTAGTATTGGAGGTTGTAAAGACATATGTCCATCTAATCCAACCTTTACAACCCTACCCATAATGTCTGTATAAACAGTTACATAGTAACATAGTAATTGGAGGTTGTATAAAGACATATGTCCATCTAGTCCAACACCTTTCACCCTACCCTATGTCTGTATAAACAGTCCATAGTAACATAGTATTGGAGGTTGTATAAGACAATACGTCCATCTAGTCCAACCTTTATACCCACCCATAATGACTGTATAAAGTTACATAGTAACTAGTATTGGAGGTTTGTAAAAGACATACGTCCATCTAGTCCAACCTTTACAACCCTACCCATAATGTCTGTATAACAGTTACATAGTAACATAGTATTGGAGGTTGTATAAAGACATACGTCCATCTCATCATCAACCTTTATACACTACCCTAATGTCTGTATAACAGTTACATAGTAACATAGTATTGGGGTTGTATAAGACTACGTCCATCTAGTCCAACCTTATAACCCTACCCATAATGTCTGTATAACAGTTAATAGTAACATAGTATTGGAGGTTGTATAAAGACATACGTCCATCTATCCAACCTTTAATATCCTACCCCATATGTCTGTATAACAGTTACATAGTAACATAGTATTGGAGGTTGTATAAAGACATAACGTCCATCTAGTCCAACCTTTATACCCCCCATATGTCTGTATAACAGTTACATAGTAACATAGTATTGGAGGTTTGTATAAAGACATATGTCCTCTAGTCCAACCTTACATACACCCTACCCATAATGTCTGTATAACATTACATAGTAACATAGTATTGGAGGTTGTATAAAGACATACGTCCATCTAGTCCAACCTTTATACCCTACCCATAATGTCTGTATAACATTACATAGTAACATGTATTGGAGGTTGTTAAAGACATACTCCCTCTAGTCCAACCTTTATACCCTACCCATAATGTCTGTAATAACATTTACATAGTCATAGTATTGGAGGTTGTATAAAGACCTACGTCCATCTAGTCCAACCTTTATACCCTACCCTAATGTCTGTATACCAGTTACATAGTCACATGTATTGGGGTGTATAAAAGACATACGTCCATCTAGTCCAACCTTTATACCCTACCACTAATGTCTGTATAAAAGTTACATAGCTAACATAGTATTGGAGGTTGTATAAAGTCATACGTCCATCTAGTCCAACCTTTATACCCTAACCCATATTGTCCTGTATATAGTTTACATTGTAACATAGAATTGGAGGTTGTAATAAAGACATAATGTCCATACTAATCCAACCTTCAACACCCCTACCCATTAATGTCTGTATAACAGTTACATAGTAACATAGTATTGGAGGTTGTATAAAGACATTGTCCATCTAGTCCAACTTTACACACCTACCCTAATGTCTGTATAACAGTTACATAGTAACATAGTATTGGAGGTTTGTATAAGACATACGTCATCTATCCAACCTTTATAATACCCTAACCCATAATGACTGGATAAAGTTACATAGTAACATGTATTGGAGGTTGTATAAAGACATACGTCCATCTAGTCCAACCTTTACACCCTACCCATAATGTCTGTATAACAGTTACATAGTAACATAGTATTGGGGTTGTATAAAGACATACGTCCCATCTAGTTCAACCTTTATACACTACCCATAATGTCTGTATAACAGTTAATAGTAACATAGTATTGGAGGTTGTATAAAGACATACGTCCATCTAGTCCAACCTTTATACCCTACCCATAATGTCTGTATAACAGTTACATAGTAAACATAGTATTGGAGGTTGTATAAGACATACGTCCCTCTAGTCCAACCTTTATACCCTACCCATAATGTCTGTATAACACGTTACATAGTAACATAGTATTGGAGGTTGTATAAAGACATACGTCCATCTAGTCCAACCTTTATACTACCCATAATGTCTGTATAACATTACATAGTAACATAGTATTGGAGGTTGTATAAAGACATACGTCTATCTAGTACACCTTTATACCCTACCAATAATGTCTGTATAACAGTTACATAGTAACATAGTATTGGAGGTTGTATAAAGACATATGTCCTCTATCCAACCTTATTACACCCTAACCCATAATGTCTGTATAAGCAGTTTACATAGTAACATAGTATTGGAGGTTGATAAAGACATATGTCCATCTAGTCCAACCTTTACCACCCTAACCCATAATGTCTGTATAAAGTTACATAGTAACATAGTATTGGAGGTTTGTATAAAGCATACAGTCCATCTAGTCCAACCTTTATACCCTACCACCACCATAATGACTGTATAAAAGTTACATAGTCAATAGTAGTTGGAGGTTTATAAAGACATACGTCCATCTAGTCCAACCTTTACACACCCTACCCATAATGTCTGTATAACAGTTACATAGTACATAGTATTGGAGGTCGTAAAAAAGACTACGTCCATCTATCCACTTTAACACCCTACCCTAATTCTGTATAACGTTACATAGTAACAATAATGAGGTTGTATAAAGACATACGTCCTCTAGTCCAACCTTTTACCCTAACCATAATGTCTGTATAACAGTTACATAGTAACATAGTATTGGAGGTTGTATAAAGACATAGGTCCCATCTAGTCCAACCTTATACCCCTACCCATATGTCTGTAACATTACATAGTTACATAGTATTAGGTTGTATAAAGACACGTCCTCTAGTCACCAACCTTTATACCCTAACCCACCCATAATGTCTGTATACAGTTACAACAGTAACATAGTATTGGAGGTTGTCTAAAGACACTCCATCTAGTCCATCCACCTTTATACCCTACCCATAATGTCTGTATAACAGTTACATAGTAACATAGTATTGGAGGTTGTATAAAGACATAGGTCCTCTAGTCCAACCTTTATACCCTACCCAAATGTCTGTATAACAGTTACATAGTCACATAGTATTGGAGGTTGTAAAGACATACGTCCACTAGTCCCCAACCTTTATAACCCTACCCATAATGTCTGTAACATTACTAGTAACATAGTATTGGGTTGTATAAAGACATACGTCCATCTAGTCCACCTTTATACCCTACCCATAATGTCTGTATAACAGTTCCATAGTAACATAGTATTGGGAGTGTGTATAAAGACATAGGTCCACTAGTCCAAGAACCTTTATACCCTACCCTATGTCTGTATAACAGTTACATAGTAACATAGTTATGGAGGTTGTATAAAGACATACGTCCATCTAGTCCAACCTTATACCCTACCCATAATGTCTGTATAACAGTTACTAGTAAACATAGTATTGGAGGTTGTTAAAAGACAAGGTCCATCTAGTCCAACCTTTATACCCTACCCATAATGACTGTCTAGCAATTGTAACCTATCCAATCTATCTTCATATTTAAGCTCCCCCAATCCCCTTGTTAATTTAGTTGCCCTTCTCTGAACCCTTTCCATTTCCAAGATGTCCTTTTTGTACACAGGATTCCATATTCCGAATGAGGCCTTACCAGTGGCTGGTCCCACTGAATATGGACACGTTACCCCAATCTGTTTTTAATCCCAGGGTTTCCCTAAACACTTTTATGCCTGAAATCACGTTAAAATTAAAATGAACCAAATCTTTTTGGAGCCGTCGTCTATTATGTATCCAATATATAACATAATCTGTCATTGTATGGTGCATATGACAGGGGATTTGATTATATTTCTGAAACTGAATGATAATTGGAGTTTGTGATATAAGAAAATGTTTCCTGCTGATTGTTAATATTGTATTATTCTCCCTCTTTACAAAGCACTGGGTAACAGGCAGATTTTCCGATCCCATAAATGATCAATCACCCGGGTTTCAGAAGGAATATTATCGTTTACCTGTTTATTATTTCCCTTATTATAATTATTAATAATAGTACTATTAGTATAGTAGAGTACAGTATTTATGTTAGAATTAAGACATCGTCCATCTAGTCAACCTTTATACCCTACCCATAATGTCTGTATAACAGTTACATAGTACATAGTATTGGAGGTTGTATAAAGACATACGCCATCTAGTCCAACCTTTATACCCTACCATAATGTCTGTATAACAGTTACATAGTAACATAGTATTGGAGGTTGTATAAAGAATACGTATCTCTAGTCCAACCTTTAACCCTACCCATAATGTCTGTATAACAGTTACATAGTAACATAGTATTGGAGTTGTATAAAGACATAACGTCCATCTGTCTAACCTTTATACCCTACCCATAATGTCTGTATAACAGTTACATAGTACTATAGTATGGAGGTTGTATAAAGACATACGTCCATCTAGTCCAACCTTATATCCTACCCATATGTCTGGTAACAGTTACATAGTAACATAGTATTGGAGGGTTGTATAAAGACTATTTCCATCTAGTCCAACCTTATACCTACCATAATGTCTGTATAACAGTTACATAGTAATTATAGTATTGGAGGTTGTATAAGAACTAACGTCCATCTAGTCCAACCTTTATACCCTAACCAAATGTCTGTTAATAGTTACATAGTTAACATAGTATTGGAGGTTGTATAAAGACATACACATCTAGTCCAACCTTTATATCCTACCCATAAGTCTGTATAACAGTTACATAGTAACATAGTATTGGAGGTTGTATAAGACATATGTCCATCTTCCAACCTTATACCCTACCCATAATGTCTGTATAAAGTACATAGTAATATAGATATTGGAGGTTGTATAAAGACATACGTCCATCTAGTCAAACCTTTATACCCTAACCTAATGTCTGTATAATGTTACATAGTAAACATAGTATTGGAGTGATAAGGACATACGTCCATCTAGTCCAACCTTTATATCCTACCCATAATTGTCTGTATAAAAGTTTAATAGTAACATAGTATTGGAGGTTGTATAAAGACATATGTCCAGTCCAAACCTTTATTACCCTACCCATAATGTCTGATACAGTTACATAGTAACAAGTATTGGAGGTTGTAAAAGACATACGTCCATCTAGTCCAACCTTTATACCCTACCCATAATGTCTGTATAACAGTTACATAGTAACTATAGTATTGGAGGTTGTATAAAGATACGTCCATCAGTCCAACCTTTATACCCTACCCATAATGTCTGTATAACAGTCATAGTTAACATAGTATTGGGAGGTTGTATAAAGACATATGTCCATCTAGTCCAACACTTTACACCTACCCATAATGTCTGTATAACAGTTACATAGTAATATAGTATTGGAGGTTGTATTAAGACAAGATCCATCTAGTCCAACCTTTATACCCTACCCATAATGTCTGTATAACAGTTAAATAGTAACATAGTATGGAGGTTTATAAAGACATACGTCCATCTAGCCAACCTTTATCTACCATAATGTTTCTGTATAACAGTTACATAGTAACATAGTATTGGAGGTTGTATAAAGACATATGTCCATCTAGTCCAACCCTTTATACCCTACCCCATAATGTCTGTATAACAGTTACATGTAACATAGTATTGGAGGTTGTATAAAGACATACGTCATCTAGTCCAACCTTTATACCCTACCCATAAGTTCTGTATAACAGTACAAAGTAACATAGTATTGGAGGTTGTATAAAGACATACGTCCATCTAGTCCAACCTTTATACCTACCATAATGTCTGTTAATAACGTTACATAGTAATAGTATTGGGAGGTTGTATAAAGACATACGTCCATCTCAGTCCAACCTTTATACCCTACCCATAATGTCTGTATAAACAGTTACATTAGTAACATAGTATGGAGGTTGTAAAAGAAACATATGTCCATCTAGTCCAACCTTTATACCCTACCCATAATGCTGAAACAGTTACATTAGTACATATAGTATTGGAGGTTGTATAAAAGACATACGTCCATCTAGTCCAACCTTTATACCCTAACCATAAGTCTGTATAATAGTTACATAGTAACATATGTATTGGCAGTTGTATAAGAACATACGATCCATCTAGTCCAACCTTTAATCTACCCATAATGTCTGTCTGTATAACAGTTATATAGTAACATAGTATTGGAGGTTGTATAAAGACATATGTCCATCTAGTCCAACCTTTATACCCTACCCATAATGTCTGTGTATAACAGTTACATAGTAACAGCAGTATTGGAGGTTGTATAAAGACATCGTCCATCTAGTCCAACCTTTATACCTACCCCATAATGTCTGTATAACAGTTACATAGTAACTAGTATTGGAGGTTGTATAAAGACATACGTCCATCTAGTCCAACCTTTATACCCTACCCATAATGTCTGTATAAACAGTTACATAGTAATAAGTATTGGAGGTTGTATAAAGACATACGTCCATCATAGTCCAACCTTTATACCATACCCATAATGTCGTTTTATAACAGTTACTAGTAACATAGTATTGGAGGGGTATAAAGACATATGTCCATCTAGTCCAACCTTATACCCTACCATAATGTCTGTATAACAGTACATAGTAATATAGTATTGGAGGTTGTATAAAGACATACTCCATTAGTCCAACTTTATACCCTACCATAATGTCTGTATAACAGTTAATAGTAACATAGTATTGGAGGTTGTATAAAGACATACGTCCATCTAGTCCAACCTATATCCTACCCATAATGTCTGTATAACAGTTACATAGTAACATAGTATTGGGGTTGTATAAAGACATAGTCCATCTAGTCCAACCTTTATACCCTACCCATAATGTCTGTATAACAGTTACATAGTAACATAGGATGGAGGTTGTATAAAGACATGCGTCATCTAGTACAACCTTTATACCCTACCCAAATGTCTGTATAACAGTTACATAGTAACATAGTATTGGAGGTTGTATAAAGACATACGTCATACTAGTACAACCTTATACCCTACCCAATAATGTCTGTATAACAGTTACATAGTAACATAGTATTGGAGGTTGTATAAAGACATAGTCCATCTAGTCCAACCTTTACCCTACCCATAATGTCTGTTATAACAGTTACATAGTAACATAGTATTGGAGGTTGTAAAGACATATGTCCATCTAGTCCAACCTTACACCCTACCCATAATGTCTGTATAACAGTTACATAGTAACATAGTATGGAGGTTGTATAAAGACATAACGTCCATCTAGTCCAACCTTTATACCCTACCCATAATGCTGTATAACAAGTTAATAGTAACATAGTATATGGAGGTTGTATAAAGACATACGTCCATCTAGTCCAACCTTTATCACCCTACCCATAATGTCTGTATAAAGTTACATAGTAACATAGTATTGGAGGTTGTATAAAGGACAACGTCCATCTAGTCCAACCTTTATACACTACCCATAATGTCTGTATAACAGTACATAGTAATATAGTATTGGAGGTTGTATAAAGACATACGTCCATCTAGTCCAACTTATTACCTACCATAAGGTCTGTATAACACGTAAATAGTAACATAGTATTGGAGGTGGTAATAAAGACATACGTCCATCTAGTCCAACCTTTATATCCACCCATATTGTTTATACAGTTACATAATTAACATAGATTGGGGTTGTATAAGACTTTGTCCATCTAGTCCAACCTTTCTACCCTACCCATCATTCTGTCATAACATTACTAGAACATGTTTGATTGAGGTTTATCAACGGCGTCCCTCTATACCTTTCTACCCTACCTTCTTCGAAGTAACAGTTCCATAGTCAAAGTATGGGGCGATAAAGAATACGTCTCTCTAGACAACAACACTCCCCCCACCCTGGTGCTACCCCAAGGTTGCATCATTACCTCGTATTTGTCCATCGTATGCTGTTGGTCTCCCGACATCTTCCTTCCTCACCTTCCCCCCACCCCACTGTCGTTACACAGTCCAGTAGCCCCCCACCCCTTCTTTCCCTCGCAGGTCTTTGACGGTGGATTCTCCAGGCCTGATTCTCTCATCAACCCCCTCCCCCTCCCTCCGCCCGTTGCCCACTCTGTTCTCTTCCTTCTCTCGCTCTCAATGTCTGATATGACCCCCCCTATTGGTGAGTCTACTGTCTGGACCGGAGTGTTGGTTTGATGATTTTTCACGGTTATATACAACTTAGACAGGAAA
>JAACNH010000955.1:70454-104542 GCA_019447015.1 Hymenochirus boettgeri | reverse complement strand
CGGCCTGTACAAACCCAAGAGTCCGTTGAAGAAAATAAGACTTGAGTCCATTTACTATTGTAAATAGATCTACAGAATGACTATTCACAGACACTGGGAAGGAAAGATATGGCAGGTGTCACACAGAGGTGAGACAGCAGACAGTAGGGGGCAGTGGTGTTCTAAACCCCACTAGTAATAAACAGAACAGAATCACCAGGATTCTCTCTAATAGATGTTCATACAGATAACGAATCATTTCTGTGTCTCCCTGCATGAGATTAGACCTTTCACCAACCCTGCCTGTGTAATACTGTATAATGTGCCTATCTCTATGTCAGCAAATGTGTCCCCGGGGCCCAGTGTATCTATTGGGGAATCAGCACAAAGAATAATAATCCAGATATGCACCACTCAGGGATTTCTCTAAACCAGTGAATGTGACAAGAATAAACCCAGAAAAAAATGACTTCAGCTTAACCTCCAAGGCAGGAAAATAGATTGTAAGCTCCCACGTACCTGACCTGCACACCGGCGATAGGATCAGGTGGAAAACATTCAGATAATAACAGTTACATTGTAACCGAGACCAGATTGTATAATGATAGAAATGTATCCAGTGTGTTCAGTATGGCAACTTCACTGTGCATTAAATAATAACCAGTTACATTGTTACAGAGACCAGATTGTACAACATATAGAAATGTATCCAGTGTGTTCAGTATGGCAACTTCACTGTGCATTAAATAATAACCAGTTACATTGTTACGAGACCAGATTGTACAACGTATAGAAATGTACTCAGCGTGTTCCGTATGGCAACTTCACTTACATTAAATAATAACCAGTATCATTGTAACCGAGACCAGAAATATGTACAACGTATAGCAAAGTACTCAGGTGTTCAGTAGGCAAACTTCACTGTGCATTAAATAATAACCAGTTACATTGTTACAGAGACCAGATTGTACAACGTATAGAAAGGTACTCAGTGTGTTCAGTATGGCAACTTTACTGTGCATTAAATAATAACCAGTTACATTGATACAGAGACCAGATTGTACAACGTATAGAAATGTACTCAGTGTGTTCAGTATGGCAACTACTCACTGTGCATTAAAAAGACCAGTACACTTGTACGAGACCAGATTGTACAACGTATAGAAATGTACTCAGGTGTTCAGTATGCAACTTCACTGTGCATTAAATAATAACCAGTTACATTTGTTACAGAGACAGATGTACAACGTATAGAAATGTACTCAGTGTGTTCAGTTATGGCAACTTCCTGTGCATTAAATAATGACCAGTTACAGTTACAGAGACCATTGTACAACGTATAGAAATGTACTCAGTGTGTTCAGTATGGCAACTTCACTGTGCATTAAATAATAACCAGTTACATTGTTACAGAGACCAGATTGTACAATGTATAGAAATGTACTCAGTGTGTTCAGTATGGCAACTACTGTGCATTAAATAATGACCAGTTACATTGTTACAGAGACCAGATTGTACAATGTATAGAAATGTACTCAGTGTGTTCAGTATGGCAAGTTCACTGTGCATTAAATAATGACCAGTTACATTGTTACCGAGACCAGATTGTACAACGTATAGAAATGTAATCAGTGTGTTCGTATGGCAACTTCACTGTGCATAAATAATAACCATTACCTTGTACAGGACCAGATTGTACAAGTTGGAAATGTATCAGTGTGCATCATTATGGCAAACTTCACTGTGCAAAATAATAACAGTTACATTGTTACAGAGACCAGATTGTACACAAGTATGAAATGTACTCAAGGTGTTCAGTATGGCAACTTCACGTGCATTAAATAATAAACCAGTTACATTGTTACAGAGACCAGATTGTACAATGTATTGAAATGTACTCAGTGTGTTTCAGTATGGCAACGTTACTGTGGCATTAATAATACCAGTTTACATTGTTTACCAGACCAATGTACAACATATAGAAATGGTATATAGTGTGTTCAGATATGGCAACTTCACTGTGCATTAATAATGACCAGTTACATTGTTACAGAGACCAGATTGTACAACGTATAGAATGTATCAGTGTGTGTTCAGTATGGGCAACTTCACTGTGCATTAAATAATAACCATTTACATTGTTACAGAGACCAGATTGTTCAATGTATAGAATGTACTCAGTGGTGTCAGTATGGCAACTTTCACTGTGCATTAAAAATGACCAAGTTACATTGTTACAGAGACCAGATTGTACAACGTATAGAAATGTATCAGTGTGTTCAGATGGCAAGTTCACTGTGCATTAAATAATGACCAGTTACATGTTACCGAGACCAGATTGTAAACAGTATAGAAATGTAACTCAGTGTGTTCAGTATGGCAACTTCACTGTGCATTAAATAATAACCAGTTACATTGTATTACAGAGACCAGTGTACAATGTTAGGAAATGTACTCTGTGTTCAGTAGGCAACTTCACTGTGCATTAAATAATAACCCCAGTTTGTGGTTTTACATTGTTACAGAGACCAGATTACAATGTATAGAAATGTACTCAGTGTGTTCAGATGGCACTTTCACTGTGCATTAAAAATAACCCAGTTACATTTTACGAGACAGATGTACAATGTTAGAAATGTACTCATGTGTTCATATGGCAACTTACGTGCATTAATAATAACCAGTTACATTGTTACCGAGACAGATTGTACAACGTTATAGAAATGTACTCAGTGTGTTCAGTATGGCAACTTCACTGTGCATTAAATAATAACCAGTTACATTGTTACAGAGACCAGATTGTACAATGTATAGAAATGTATCCAGTGTGTTCAGTATGGCAACTTCACTGTACATTAAAAAATAACCAGTTACATTGTAACCAAGACTAGATTGTACAACGTATAGAAATGTATCCAGTGTGTTTAGTATGGCAACTTCACTGTGCATTAAAATATAACCAGTTAACATTGTTACAGAGACCAGACTTGTACAATGTAAGAAATGTACTAGGTGTGTTCAGTATGGCAACTTTACTGTGCATAAATAATACCAGTTACATTTGTACCGAGACCAGATTGTACAACATATGAAATGTATCAGTGTGTTCAGTATGGCAACTTCACTGTGCATTAAATAATAACCAGTTTACATTGTTACAGAGACCAGATTGTACAAGTATAGAAATGTATCAGTGTGTTCAGTATGGCAACTTCACTGTACATTAAATAAAACCTTACATTGTTACAGAGACCAGATTGTACAATGTATAGAAATGATATCCAGTGTGTTCAGTATGGCAACTTCACTGTGCATTAAATAATAACCAGTTTACATTGTTACCGAGACCAGATTGTACAACATATAGAAATAGATAGTGGGTGTTCAGTATGGCAAACTTCACTGTGCATTAAATAATAACCAGTTACATTGTTACAGAGACCAGATTGTACAACGTATGGAAGTACTCGTGTGTTCAGTATGGCAACTTACTGTGCATTAAATCAACAGACATGTACAGGACAGAGTACAGATATGAAAAATTGTATCAGTGTTTCAGTATGCACTTCACTGTGCATTAAATAAAACAGTTGCATTGTTACCGAAACCAAATTGTACGTACAACGTATAAAATGTATCCAGGTCTTCAGTATGGGCAACTTCACTGTGCATTAAATAATAACCAGGACATTGTTACAGAGACCAGATTGTACAATGTATAGAAATGTATCCAGTGTGTGTCAGTATGCAACTCACTGAGCATTTTAAATAATAACCAGTACATTGTTACTGAGACCCGATTATACAACGTATAGAAATGTATCCAGTGTGTTCAGTATGGCAACTTCACGTGCATTAACTAATAACCAGTTTACATTGTTCCGAGGACCAGAGTGTACACGTATAGAAATGTATCCGTGTGTCAGTATGGCAACTTCACTGTGCATTAAATAATACCAGTTACATTGTAACGAGACCAGATTGTACAAACGTATAGAAATTTATATCAGTGTGTTCAGTATAGCAACTTCAACTGTGCATAAATAATAACCAGTTACATTGTTATAGAGACCAGATTGTACAATGTATAGAAATGTATCCAGTGTGTTCATATGGCAACTTCACTGTGCATTAAATTATAACCAGTTACTTGTTACAGAGACCAGATGTGACAATGTAGATGAAATGTATCCAGTGTGTGTCAGTATGGCAACTTCACTGTGCATTAATAATAACCCAGTTTACATTGTTACCGAGACCGATTGTACAACGTTATAGAAATGTATCCAGTGTGTTCAGTATGGCAACTTCACTGTGCATTAAATAATAACCAGTTACATTGTAACCGAGACCAGATTGTACAACGTATAGAAATGTATATAGTGTGTTCAGTATGGCAACTTCACTGTGCATTAAATAATAACCAGTTACATTGTTACCGAGACCAGATTGTACAACGTATAGAAATGTATATAGTGTGTTCAGTATGGCAACTTTACTGTGCATTAAATAATAACCAGTTACATTGTAACGAGACCAGATTGTACAACGTATGAAAGTATCCAGTGTGTGTTCAGTATGGCAACTTCACTGTGCATTAAATAATAACCAGTTACATTGTTACAGAGACCATATTGTACAACGTATAGAAATGTATCCAGTGTGTTCAGTATGGCAACTTCACTGTACATTAAATAATAACCAGTTACATTGTAACCGAGACCAGATTGTACAACGTATAGAAATGTATATAGTGTGTTCAGTATGGCAATATATACTTTATATATATAAAGTATATATATTTATGGAAATATTATAATCAAAATAAAATTTGACTTTCAGTGCCCCTTGGTTGGTGGAATCAGGAAGCTGATTAGTTAGATGTTTTAATGCACACACATGGATAGAGATCGCATATTGTTTAACTGATTGCCCGCAGGGGGTTTCAACCCTGTTGCAAATTTTCATTTGTCTCAATGCATGATTGGCATTTGCTATTCTGGTCCACATCCAGCCTAATGGGTGGGGGCATAAGAAGGGTTAATACAGCCAGAGAGTGAATGGAGAAACATTTTCTATTAAACCCACTGGAATAATAATCAGTTTGGTGTAACTGCAGTTTGAATGAGAAGCCACATAGTATAGTACAGTATAGTACAGTATAGTACAGTATTGTATAGTATAGTAAGACAGTTAGTACGATAGTACAGTATGTACAGTATTGTACAGTATTGTATCAGTATTGTAAGTGTACAGTATATAAGTATCTTAGAAGTATAGTTAGATAGTACATGTATAGACAGTAGTATAGTACAGTATAGTACAGATAAGTATAGTATAGTAATACAGTATAGTATAGTTAGATAGTACTAGTACGTATTGTACAGTATTGTATAGACAGCACAGTATAGACGTAAGTATAGTTAAGTATAGTAAGATAGTACAGTATAGTATAGTATAGTACAGTATAGTACAGTATTGTCAGTATTGTATAGTATAGCACTATAGTAGTACAGTATAGTATAGGCTGTACGTTTAGTATAGGACAGATTACAGTATTGTACAGTATGTATAGTATAGACATGGTATAGTACATTAGTATAGTACTTACAGTATAGTATTAGTAAGTAAGATACAGTATCGTACAGTATGATCAGTATAGTTAGTATCAGATACAGTATGTATAGTACAGTATGTATATATGATATGTATGTCTAGTACAGTATCAGTATAGTTACAGTATAGTACAGTACAGTATAGTACTAGTGTAACAGCTGTGTATGTATAGTGACAGTACAGTATAGTATAGTATAGTATATAGTATAGTACAGATAGTATAGTACAGTATAGTACAGTGCAATTAGTCATAGTCCAGTACAGAATAGTTGATACAGTAGGTACAGTATAGTACAGTATAGTATTAGTAGTATTAGTATAGTAAGTTATAGTGTACAGTAAGTATAGGGTAGTATAGTACAGTATATAGTACGTATAGTAGGTATGGTTAGTATAGTATGCACAGACAGTTAAGTACTAGTTACAGAATAGTATAGTACAGTACAGTATAGTATAGTGACAGTAAATAAGTATACGTATAGGTACGTATGGTATAGTACAGTATAGTACAGTATAGTATAGGATAGTATAGTATAGTACAGTACAGTATAGGATAGTACAGTATAGTATAGTATAGACAGTACAGTACAGTATAGTATAGTACAGTACAGTACAGTATAGTATAGGTACAGTATAGTATGGTATAGCAGTATGTACAGGATGTATGGTATAGTATAGTACAGTAGAGTATAGTATAGATAATGTATTTATAGATTAGTACACTACCAGTAAGAATAGTATGGTATGGTATAGGTATAGTATAGTCAGTTATAGTATAGTATAGTACAGTTACAGTACAGTATACAGTATAGTATGGTAAGTTATAGACAGTAAGGATAGTACAGTACAGTATAGTACAGTATAGATAGTATGGGATAGATAGTACAGTATAATACAGGTATATAGTATAGTGTAGTATAGTACAGTATAGTACAGGTATAGTATCGTACAGTACAGTCGTAATAACACTATAGTACAGTATAGTACAGTATTAGTTGGTACGGATAGTATAGTATAGTACAGGTATAGGTATAGTGTAGATAGTACAGTACAGTATAGTACAGTATAGTACAGTATAGTATCAGTCCATGGTCCTAATGGTTATAGTCGTATGGTATGTCTATGGTATGGTATAGTAAAGTATATGTATTAAGTACAGTACAAATAGTAGTAGTATAGTATAGTATAGAGAATAGATTAGTTATAGTACGCGTACGGCATGGTTATATGGTATATGGTATGGTAGTAGTATAGCACGTATAGGAAGATATGATAATAGTTATAGTATAGTATAGTACCAGTATGGTTTGTATAGTACTAGTATAGTATAGTTGTAGTATAGTATAAGTATAGTATAGTCCAGTATGGGGGGTATATAGTATAGTATAGTGTAGTATAGTACAGTACAGTACAGTACAGGATAGTACAGTACAGTGCAGTACAGTATAGTATAGTACAGTACAGTATAGTAGGTTTGGTATGGTATGGTATGGTATATTAAAGTACAGATACAGGACAGATAGTATAGATAGTATAGTATTATAGGAATAGTGTATAGTATAGTGCAGGACAGTACAGTACAAAGTAAGTATGGTATGGTATAGATGTACAGATAGAATAGTGGGTAGATAGTATAGATAGTATAGTTGAGTACAGTACAGTGTAGTGTAGTATAGTATAGTACAGTACAGTGTAGTACAGTAGAGTACAGTATAGCATAGTACAGTACAGCACAGTACAGTATAGTATAGTACAGTACAGTACAGTAAGTACAGTATAGTATAGTACAGTACAGGGTAGTATAGTACAGTACAGTACAGGGTAGTATAGTATAGTTCAGTACAGTATAGTATAGTACAGTACAGTACAGTATATTATAGTATAGTACAGTATAGTATAGTACAGTACAGTAAAGTACAGTATAGTACAGTATAGTACAGTAAAGTACAGTATAGTATAGTATAGTACAGTATAGTATAGTACAGTCCAGTATAGTATAGTATAGATAGCATAGTACAGTAGTATAGTACAGTACAGTATAGTCACAGTATAGTACAGTACAGTATAGTATAGTATAGTATAGTAAGTACCACTATAGTATTTGAGGGTGAATAAAGACATACGTCCATCCAGTCCAACCATTAGCAAATATCCTCATTTTCTTTCTAACAGAGGAAGGCAAAAAAAAAAAAACAATAAATTTATGAAGGGGAAAAAAATCCTTCCTGACTCCAAGTGGCAATGGGAAATTTCCCTGGATCAAACTTACTTTATGTATCAATACCAGTCATTGTAACATTCCTTGTTTGTAGAAAATCATCCAGCTTTTTTTAAACTGACCAATGAACCTGCCATAACAACGTCCAATGGAAGACAGTTCCAAGCTTTACCGTTCTACAGTGACAAACCCTTCCCAACTCTACTTTATGTATCAATACCAGTAACTTGTAACATTCCTTGTTGTAGAAACTCATCCAGCTTTTTATTAAAATGACCAATGAACGCCAAACCACGTCTATGGAAGACACAGTTCCATAGCTTTACCGTTCTCACAGTGACAAACCTTTCCCAACTTACTTTATGTTCAATACCAGGAACTTGTAACATTCCTTGTTGTAGAAAACTCATCCAGATTTTTATAAACTGACAATGAAACCTGCCTAATAACGTCCACTGGAAGACAGTTCCATAGCTTTACGTTCTCACAGTAACAAACACTTTCCAACTCTACTTTATGTATCAATACCAGTAACTTCTAACATTCCTTGTTTGTAGAAACTCATCCAGATTTTTTATAAAAACTGACCAATGAACCTGCCATAACAACGTCCACTGGAAGACAGTTCCATAGCTTTACCGTTCTCACCGTGACAAACCCTTCCCAACTCTAATTTATGTATCTCAATACAGAAACTTGGAACATTCTTGTTTGTAGAGAAACTCATCAGCTTTTATTAAATGACCAATGAACCTGCCATAAAAACGGCCACGGAAGACAGTTCCAACCCTTACCGTCTCACAGTGAAAAACCCTTCCCAACTCACTTTATGTATCAATACCAGTAACTTGTAACATTCCTTGATTGTAGAAACTCATCCAGCTTTTTATTAAACTGACCAATGAACCTGCCATAAAAACGTCCAATGGAAGACAGTTCCATAGCTTTACTGTCTCACAGGGACAAACCCTTTCCAAACTCGACTTTATGTATCAATACCAGTAACTTGTAACATTCCTTGTTGTAGAAACTCATCCAGCTTTTTATTAAACTGAACAATGAACCTGCCATAACACGTCCACGGAAGACAGTCCCATAGCTTTACCGTTCTCACAGTGACAAACCCTTTCCCAACTCTACTTTATGTATCAATACCAGTAACTGTAAAATTCCTTGTTTGTAGAAACTCATTCCAGCTTTTTATTAAACTGACCAATGAACCTGCCCAAAACAACATCCACTGGAGACAGTTCCATAGCTTTGTACCTTCTCACGGTGACAACCCTTTCCAACTCCGTTACTGGGTATCAATACCAGTAACTACTGAACCATCCTTTTGTAGAAACTCATCCAGCTTTTATAAACTGACCAATGAACCTGCCATTAACAACGTCCACTGGAAACAGTCCCATGCGTTACCGTTGTCTCACAGTGGAACAAACCTTTCCCAAACTCTTAATTTATGATTCAATACCGTAAGCTTGTAACATTCCTTGTTTTGGAGAAACTCATCCAGCTTTTTATATTAAACGACCAATGAACCTGGCCATAACAACGTCCATCTGGAGACAGTTCCATAGCTTACCGTTATCACAGTGACAAACCCGTTCCCAACTTAACTATTATGATCAAATACCAGTAACTTGTAACATTCCTGTTTGTAGAAAATCATCCAGCTTTTTTTAAACTGACCAATGAACCTGCCCTAAACAACGTCCATGGAAGACAGTTCCATGCAGCTGTACCTTCTCACAGTTGACAACCCTTTCCAACTCTACTTTAGTAGCATACCAGTAACTTGTAAAAAACATTCCTTGTTAGAAACTCCATTCCAGCTTTTATTAAACTGACACATGAACCTGCCATAACACATAGTAACATCATTTTAAACAGCCTCTGCCCAATCACCCAATCTGTATGGATCACTGTATTACCAAGGATGATGTATTATTTATTATTATAGTGGATTTATATAGTGCAACTCTTCTTGTGCACGTTACACATACTAAGGGTAATACATGTTATACAAACGTCATACATATCACATACACAGATTAAACCATAATGAATAAGTTAAAGAGATGATGGGAAACGATGACCGTTAAACAATAGGAAGGAGAGACAACCCGCCCATAGGGATTACAGTTAGTAACTCCAATCTCTGCAGGTGTCAATGGAGTTTATTAGGAAAACAGTAAGAGACCCATTGTCATTAATCTCCTTTCTCCATTTATTTACATTTTACACTTGCTAAAACATCGGTAACATAACGTGTACACCAGTAGTAATTATGTCGGTTAATCTAACCATAAGACTGTGTCCAAGTCCGTAATTCACGAAAGTAAATGATATATAACAAAGTTGGTAATATTCAAGGTGTGTTTATCATTGATAGTAAATGAGAGACCCAAGCCACTGAACTAAGAACTCTGTTTACAACTATTTGGAAGATTGAGGTAATTAATCTACGTCATGTACAGTATTATGTTTATGTATATGTATCAGGACTCGATAGTATTACGCTATTTTGCTATGTTTGTTCTTTGTATACTGATAATTGACTTTATCTATATGTTCGAGTACACGATATATTATGGTGTATATGTATTAGGGTCATGACATTCTTGTACCTTATATCCTGTATTATTTACTACTGATCTACGTATCTATGAAAGTACATGCTATATACTATGGATCATGACTACTCACTGTTTTTAACAAGATCTATAACGATCATATGTCCTACTGTAGTATGGATGATTCTTATATTTAATCCGACTGTATCTATCTGACCTAATTAGTATGTACTGTATCTATGTGTATCTACTGTATCTACGTATCTATTGTATCACTGTATTATTTCTAGTTACTATGTATCTAGCCTTATGTATTTACTGATCTTGATTATCTATTGTATCTATCTGTGTCTACTTGTATCTACTTAATCTATTGTATCTACGTATCAGTTATTGTACCACTGTAATGTCTACTGTATCTACTGTATCTATTGTAATTGTACGTATGTATCACTATTTTGATATACCATTGTATCTACTGTAATCGTATTTTATCTACTGTTATCTATGGAGCTATATCTACTGTTATCTATGTATCTATTGTATCTATGTATCTACTGTCATTATCTACTGTATCTTCTATTGTATCTACTGTATCTTGTACTGTTAATCTATATTGATTATACGAACGCTTGACTACTGTTATGCTATATCACTGTACTCCTGTATCTATGTATACTGTACTATTGTACTAGGTAAAATTTTTTCCTTCCAATGATTACGTGTATCTATGTCTATGTATCTATGTTATCTACTGTACATCGTATTGTATTCTTTACTGTATTATTGTATATCGGACTATGTATCTATTGTATCCTGTATCACGTATGTAGTGGATCCTACTTTTATTATGTGTATCCATGTTCTACGGTATCTATTTGTATCACTGTCTACTGTATGTATTGCGTTCTACTGTAATCTACCGTATCTATTATCAGTATCTACTGTATCTATGTATCTTATTGTATCTACTGTATCTAGTTGATCTATGTATCGTATCTATGTCTATGTATTACTGTGTATGTCTACTATGATCTAGTGTATCATATCTCGGATCTCGGATCTAGTCTATTGTATATGTTCTATTGTATATGATCTATTGTTATATGATCATGTATCTACATTGTAGATCTACTGTATGTTTTGTATGTATCTTGGTATAGTTATTTTGTATCCTGATTGCTGTATGTTTGGTTACTGTATCTACTGTATCTATACAGCGTATCTATGCTCTATTGTATCTACTTATCGACTTGTATCGTATCTACTGTAGGTATTGTATCTACTGTATGTAACTGAATCTATTGTATATACTGTATTATCGTATGTATTGTATCACTGTAGTACTGAATTATTGTATCTACTGTAATTTACTGGATGTTTTGTATCTACGTAGGATTGTATCTACTGTAGTAATGAATCTCTGTATTTGGACTCTGATCTACCTTTGTACTACATGTTGATCTTTGTATCTACTGTATGTATGGTATCTACTGTATGTAATGAACTATTGTATCTACGTATCTACTGAGAGTGTATTGATGTTATCATTGTATCTTTATCTACGGTATGTTTAATCTCTGTATGTCAATGTACTAGTATGTAAGGAATTATGTATCATAGGTATCTACTGTATGTTTTTGTATCTACTTGTATTGTTACGTTAGTTGAATCAGATACTGATCTACGTGTGTATAACGTGACTATCTTATGTAATAATCTTGATCATGTATCTACTGATATGTCTTGATTCTTACTGTATGATATTGTATGACTGACTGTATGTATCTAATCGGAAATGTATCTACTGTAGGTTTGTATCTACTAGGTGTATTGTATACTCTGTATGTAAGGAATCTATTGTTATTACTGTACTACTGATGTATTTGTATCTAACTGTATGTATTGTATTACGGTATGTAATGAACTATTGTATCTAATGGTATCTACTGTAGTTTGTATCTACTGTATGTATGTTATCGACTGTATTGTAATGAATCTATGTATACTAAGTATCTACTGTATGTTTTGTATCTACTGTATTGTATTGTATCTACTGTAGTAATGAATCTATTGTAGCTACTGTATCTACTGTATGTTGGTATCTACTGTATGTATGTTACTTGAAGAATTCTTATCTAATGTGTATGTAGTTTATGATCTACTGTATCTATGTATTACTACGATATGATGTATTTAGTATATACTGTATCGTATGTAATCTCTGTACTATGATCTACTTTACTGTATTGTATACTATGATGTATTTATCACTGTATGTAGAATTACTGTGATCTACGATCTACTGTTATCTATTGTACTTACGTATCTACATGATCTATTCATCCACTGTACTACAGTATCTATGTATCTATTGTATCATCGGATCTAACTAAATTGAATGTATCATCAAACGTCAACTGCAGTGATTTAAATTATGACAGATTCCACGTTCCACGAGTGTTATTTCAATCACCCACATGATTTTGTGTATTAGAATCTGATTATCTGTGATTATCGTACAAAAAAACTCATGATAAATGAAAGTTGGATTCCTCTATAAACGGGACCTGGAGTTAAAAATTTATTGGCATTGTCTGTAAAGTTCAAGTAAACGTCTGTTACTGTGTTTGTCTAGAAATCGCTGATGGCGTCAGATTCCGAAAGCTGTGGCTCATTGCAATATTGCAATAAATTCAAAGACTCCGCACAGAGCATGGGATAGATACCTTTAAGTCTACTAGTAGACTCCTGGAAAACCTCACAGCCCCTCTACAACGTGTCTTTTCCGACCACGTACAACCATATCCCCACTGAATTAGTAATAATACTCATGGCGTGGAATTTCACCACGGGGACATTAAAGCTTCACAAAATTGTTCTTCAGGAACTTTCTGTTTTCTGCACAACAAGAAACGAAAAACGGAACCATGGAATTCTGGTAGGATATCTGATAATAAAAAAGGCCAGGGTAAATTACAGCGATTATATTCACAATCCCAAAATACATGTGCACCACCCCAACTACAATTGTTTCCACTGTGTAGTGAGAAGTCACTTGATAATACATAAGGCTAGGCATTCAATGGGGGAGAGAGAATCTAATTACAGTCACTCGGTGATGGCATCGATGGACTTCCTCTAATTCAAACTGCCCCTCCCCCCTGTATAGTCATTTATATAGGACATCCATGTTTTTATTGTGCAGACGATGTTCGGCCGTCTTTCATCTTTGTCAATAGGAACAGTAATGTAACTATTTATACATTACAAGGGGATTCCTATATAAATGTCTAATAAAGGGAGGGGAGAGGAATGGTAGGGACGGTTTATTGTTTGGCGGCCATATGTAGCTATAAGAAATATACGCACACCTAGTGTGAATATATGGATATACTCCACCTCGGAGCTTAATGAACCTGATATAAAGGCACTCGGCCTGCGGCCTCGTATCTATATGGTAATGGAACTCTCTGGGGTGTACATCTTTATTACCGTAGTAGTATTACCCTTTAATTAACGGTAGGTAGCGTATTATCCTTATATTATTACACTGTAGGTAGTAGCGTATTATCCCTTATATATTACACTGTAGGTTAGCGATCTATATATAACCTGGTGCGATATCCCCTATAGTACACTGTAGGTAGGTATTATCCCTTATATTACATGTAGGTTAGGTAGTATCCCGTAGTATTACCACTTAGGTAGCGTTTACTTATCTATTACACGGAGTATATTATCTAATTACACTGTAGTAGCGTATATCCCTTATATTAAACATGTAGGTAGAGTCGTATTATCCCTTAGTATATTACAACTGTGGTAGCGTATATCCCTTATATATACACTGGCGGTAGCGTATTATCCCTATATATTACACTTCGCTTAATAGAGGTAGCGAATTCATCCCTTATAATACACTGTAAGGAGCGTATTACCCTATATAAGTACATGTAGGTAGCGTATTATCACCTTATATATTACACTGCAGTACGTAGTTATCCCTATATATTACACTGTATCGGCGTAGCGTATATCCTATATATTAACTGCAGGTGGCGTATTATCCCTTATAGATTACACTGTAGGGTGGCGTATGATCCCTTAATATTACTGGAGGTAGCGTATTATCCCTTATATATTACACTGTAGTGGTAGTATTATCCTTATAATTACCCACGTAGGTAGCGTATTATCCCTATTATTACACTGGGGAGGTGGCGTATTATCCACTTATATATTACACTGTAGGTATAGGTCTTATCCCTTTATATATTACACTGTAGGTAGCGTATTATCCCGTATATATTACACTGTAGTGGTAGCGTATTATCCTTATCTATTACACGTAGGTAGCGTATTATCCATTATATATACACTGTGGTAGCGTATTATGCCCTATATTATACACTGTACGGTAGGTATTATCTTATATATTACACTGTAGGTAGCGTATTTATATCCTTATATATACACTGTAGGTAGCGTATTATCCCTAATATGACACTGTAGGTAGAGTATATCCCTTATATTTAAATGGAGGTAGGTAGTATCCTTATATATTACACTGTAGGTAGCGTATTATCCCATATATTACACTGTAGGTAGCGTATTATACCTTATAATTACACTGTGTAGGTATTATCCCTAACTACACTGTAGTAGCGTATTATCCCTTAATATATTACACGTAGGTAAGCGATTCTAACGTATATATTACCGTAGTAGCGTAGATCCCTTATATATCACGTAGCGTAGCGGATCCTCATACCCTTATATATTACACGTAGGTAGCGATTATCCCTTAATATTACACGTAGGGGGCGTCTAGCGTATATCCCTGATATATTACAATGTAGGTACGTTTATCCTTTATATTATACACTGTAGGGTAGCGTAGTACCCTATATATACACTGTAGGGGTTAGCGTAGTTATCCCTTATATATTACACTGTAGGGTAGCGTATTATCCCTTATATAACACCAGTAGGTCGCGTTATTATCCCTTATAATATTACACTGTTAGGTAGCGTTATTATCCCTATATATTACACGTAGGGTATAGGGTGGTATTATCCCTTATATATTACACGTAGGTAGGTATTATCCCTTATAGATTGGAAACTGTAGGTAGCGTATTTATCCCTTATATATTACACTGTAGGGTAGCGGCCAAACACCTTCTTATTGACGATTGCTTTGGATAGGTTTGCCAAGAAGATAGAACGATGATCTGAAACACGTCGCAATAAGAGTGGTTGGCTGTTAAATTGCCCTTTGAGGTATCCTCCTTAATTCAAAAAGGTTAACTGACCATACCGCAACAGTGGGAGCAGGAAAGTGAGACCAGGGAAAAGACGCTCCGGATGGTCCATCACAAAGTTTCTGATCCATGTGGTGTCTGCAGAACTGCCGTGTGTAATCTGTATCGGCCTCTTCCTGACTCATCTTAGGGACTAGACATGTGCAGTGGGGCTCTCCCCACCCTCTGACCCCTAAGTCAGTGCCGAGTGGTCCCCAACTCTACAGCGAGCTTTAAAAGTGCTAAAACACCCATGAATGTACTACATGCCGCATCCCTAGTACTGTCTGATTGGCTGTGTTTTACATTTTATTCAGTGTGCGTTTGGGGTGGAGAAACCTTTAGGTGGCAATAGAAGGCCAATGCGTTTGCTGAACATCAGGCGGGTGTAGGAAAGTTACATGGCCAAGAACTACTGCCCCCCAGCATTATAAAACCTATTGTCCGAACAGTATAGGGAGACCATTTCATTATGGGGGGGATGACGATCATTTCTGTATAAAGTATAGAACAATCGTCACCGTGTATCGGACAGGTGGGGGCACAAATCGCAATCGGAAACGTGTGTACGGGAAACCGTAATTATATACAAAACAAGTGTTTATAGCAAATAAACAGAAAGATTGAGCAGAAATGTCACATTTAGAAAAATCTGGAATGACACTGAAAAATCATCTGATGTGAATTAGATCATGTCCGTCTATGGCGAGGAGCTGCTTACAATCCGGATTAATCAGATCACTAAATGGATCCGTTAGAAAGAAGATAGTTCTAGGGGGGAATCTGAATCAACAAGGGATAATATAGAATGTAGAAAGTGAAAGATGTGGATGTTTCATGGACTGTTAGATTAATTAATATTTAATTACTATTATTAATAGAGAATAATATACACCCCAAAGCCTCCAAATATCTGTGAGGGTTAGGAAAAGATTGATTATTTAGTTTCCTAGTAGCCCATAGGCTACATCATCCACTAAGGTCAATGTCAACGTCAGGCTTCAGTTTCATTGTTTCTTATCTAAGGCTTTCCCACTTCTTCTTGGTCTGTCTCCTCAATTCCTCTACATTTTGGTCATTTTCACTCTAACCTTCAACCCAAACATAAGAACCATTCTCAACCTCCCCTATGTCCGTGTTGAGTGATGGTTAGTGGGTATGGGAAATAGGAGTACATCAGCACATTCTAATGTATAGGTGAGAATGGGATCACATTGAACGTAGTGCTGAGGAAAGAGAAACATGTCCTTTTTTCACTTAATATCTCACCCTACAATAGTAGGGTGAGGTGGGTGGAGCTTGGACACTACAGTTGTCATTTAAAAGAACATGTAATATCTCAAAATACAACATCATGAGGACATGACCAATGGCCAAACCTCTAGTTTCCTCAGAGAAGATCCTACAGACCATGTGGAGACCAGTCTCAACACTGTGAATAACTAAGCCTCATATCATTGTATGTTCTTGTGTAGCTATTGTCTGTAAGTTCTAGGTATATTTTATTTTGTGATCTTAATTGCTACTATCATACAATAATGACAAATATGTACGCTGGAGAGACGAAGGCGCTTGCGTTGGGGAATGATTACTGAGTATAAATACTTAAGGATACAATAAACTATCTGGCCTTGTTCACCAATAGAAACATGTCAGAGGAAACGTGGACATCCCTTAAGACTTGAAGATAAAAGGTTTAGGTCCAGATCGGAAAGGGTTTCCACTGTGAGAACGTAAAGCTATGAACTGTCTTTCCAGTGGACGTTGTTATGTGCAGGTTCATTGGTCAGTTTAATAAAAAGCTGGATGATTTCTACAAACAAGGATGTTACAAGTTAACCTGGGATTGATACATAAGACAGCGTGGGAAGGGTTTGGTCACTGTGAGAACGTAAAGCCTATGAACTGTCTTCCAGTGGACATTGTTATGGCAGGTTCCATATGGTCAGTTTAATAAAAGCTGGATGAGTTTCTACCACCAAACAAGGAATGTTACATAAAGTTACTGGTATTGATACTCATAAAGTAGAGTTGGGAAAGGGTTTTTCACTGTGAGAACGTTGTAAGCTATGGAACTGTCCTTCCATGGATTTGTTATGGCACGGTTCATTTGGTCAGTTTAATAAAAAGCTGGATGGTTGCTTCACAACAACGATGTTAACAAGTACTGGTATTGATACATAAAGTAAGTTGGGAAAGGGTTTGTACTGTGGAGAACGGTAAAGCCTATGAACTTCTTCAGTGGGACGTTGGTATGTGCAGGTTCATTGGTCAGTTTATATAAAACTGTCGATGAGGTTCTCTACAACAAGGAATGTCTACAATTACTGTCTTGTACTAAAGTAGATGTTTGGGAAAGTGTTTTTGTCACTGTTGAGAACGGTAAGCTATGGAACTGTCTTCCAGTGGACGTTGTTATGGCAGGGTCATTGAGTCAGTTTAATGAAAAACTGGATGAGTTTCTACAAACCAAGGAATGTTACAAGTTACTGGTATTATTGCTACATAAAGTGATTGGGAAAGGGTTTTGTCACTGTGAGAACGGTAAAGCTATGGGGAACTGTCCTTCCAGTGGGACGGTTGTTATGGAGTTCATTGGTCAGCTTTAATAAAAAGCTGGATGATGGTTTCACAAACACGGGAATGTTACAAGTTACTGTATTGATATACATATAGTAGCCAGTTGGAAAGGGTTGTCAACGTGAAACGTAAAGCTATGGAACGTCTTCCGTAGACGTTGTTTATTGCAGGTTCATTGGTCGTATTAATAAAAAGCTGGATAGTTTCTACCAAAAGGATGTGTCCAATTACTGGTATTGATACATAAAGTAGATAGGTTGGGAAGGGGTTGTCACTGCTGAGAACCGGTAAAGCTATGGGAGTCTCCCGTGGGACGTGTTATGGCAGTTCATGGTCATTAATAAAAGCTGGTAGTTTCTAACAAACCAGGAATGTTACAAGTTACTGGTATTGCATAACATAACAGTACGAGTTGGGAAAGGGTTTTCACTGGAGAACAATAAGCTATGGAAACTGTCTTCCATAGGAGTGTTGTTATGGAGTTCATTGTGTCAGTTTAATAAAAGCTGATGGGCTTCTACAAACAAGATTGTACAAGTTACGGGTATTGATACATAAAAGTAGAGTTGGGAAAGGGTGTCACTGTGAGAACGGTAAAGCTTGGAAACTGTCTTTCCTGGACGTTGTTAATGGGCAGGTCTTGTCAGTTTAACTAAAAACGCATGGTGGAGTTTCTACAACAAGAATGTTACAAGTACTGGTATTGATAGAATAATAAGTACTGTTGGGAAAGGGTTTCACTGTGAGAACAGGTTTAAAGCTATGGAACTGTCTTCCAGTAGAACGTTGTATGGCGGTCATTGGTCATTAATAAAAAAGCTGGATGAGTTCCATACAAACAAGGAATGTTGACCAAAGTACTGGTATTTGATACATAAACAGTAGAGTTGGGAAAGGGTTGTTCCTGTAGAACGTAAGTCTAAGAACTGTCTTTCCAGTGGACGTTGTTATGGCAGTGTTCATTGGTCAGTTTAATAAAAAGCTGGATGATGTTTCGTCACAAACAAGGAATGTTAAAGTTTACTGAGTTAATTGACATAAAGTCGAGTTGGAAAGGGTTTTGTCACTGTGAGAACGTAAATCTATGGAACTGTCTTCCAGTAGGATGTTGTGTATGGCAAGGTTCATTGGTCCGTTTAATAAAAAGCTGGATGAGTTTTCTACAAACAAGGAATGTTACACGTTACTGGACTTTATATAATAGAAGTAGAGTTGGAAGAGTTTTTCATTCATGTTGAGAACGGTAAAGTATGGAACTGTCTTCCAGTGGACGTTGTTATGGCAGGTTCATTGGTCCCCCCAGTTTAATAAAGGCTGATGATTGAGTTTCCTACACAAACTAGGAATGTTAGCAAGTTACGTGGTTTGATACATAAAGTAGAGTTGGGAAAGGGTTTGCACTGTAGAGCACGGTAAAGCTATAGGAACTGTCTTCCAGTGGATGTTGTTATGGCACGTTCAATGGTCAGTTTTATAAAAAGCTGGATGAGTTTCTACAAACACGGAATGTTACAAGTATATGGATTTGATACATAAAGTAGGAGTGGGAAAGGGTTTTTTGTCACTGTGAGAACGGTAAAGCTGATGGAACTGCTTTCCAGTGGAACGTGTTATGAGGTTTCATTGGTCCGTTTACATCAAAGGGACGAGCTTGTTCTACAAACAAGGAATGTTACAATATCCTGGTATTGAACTAAGTAGCGTTGGAAAGGTTTTCACTGTGAGAACGGTAAAGCTATGGGACTGTCTTCCAGTGGACGTTGTTTTAATGGTTTGGGGCCCCAGGTTTTTCTTGGTCATTTTAATACAAAGCTGGATTGTTTCTACAAACAAGGAATGTTACAGAGTTACTGGTATTGATCATATAAGTAGAGTTGGGAAAGGGTTTTTCACTGTGAGAACAGGTTAAAGATATGAACTGTCTTCCATAGGAACGTTTTTGTTATTGGGGGGGGGGGCGAGGTTCCTTGGTCAGCTTTAATAATAAGACTGGATGAGTTCTACAAAACAAGAGGAATGTTACAAGTACTGGTATGATACAAATAAGTATGGGAAAGGGTTTTTCACTGTGATGAGAACGGTAAAGCTATGAACTGTCTTCCAGTGGACGTTGTTATGGCAGTTCATTGGGCAATGTTTAATATAAAAGCTGGTGAGTTTTCTACAAACAAGGAAGGTTACAAGTTAACTGGTAATTGCATACACAAAGTAGAGTTGGAAGGGTGTCAACTGTGAGACGGTAAAAGCTTGGAACTGTCTTCCATAGGAGTTGTTATGGCGAGGTTTCAATTGGTCAGTTTAATAAAAAGCTGGATGAGGTTCTTCCTACAAACAAGGAATGGTACAAGCTTACTGGTATTGATACATAAGTAGTTGGGAAAGGGTTTGTCACTGTGAGAACGGATAAGTAGGAACTGTCTTCCAGTGGCGTTGTTATGGCAGGTTCTGGGTCAGTTTAATAAAAAGCTGGTATGAGTTTTCTAGCAAACAAGGAAGTTACAAAGTTACTGGGTGTGATATACCATAAAGTTAGAGTGGAAAGGGTTTTCACTGGTGAGAACGGAAATGTTAGGGAAACGACCCTCTATCCAGTGGACGGTTGTTTTGGCAGGTCATGGTCAGTTTAATAAAAGCGGATGAGTTTCTCACCAACAAGAATGTAGTACAGTTTACTGGTTATTGCTACATAAAGTCGAGTTGATCCAGGGAAATTTCCCATTGCCACCTTGGAGTCAGGAAGGACTTTTGTTCCCCCTTCCTAAATTTGGCTGGGTTTGTTTGTTGCATTCCTCTGGGGTGTCCAGTTGAGGCAGGAAAGTGAGGAGAGTGCGAGAGGGGGGGGGATGGAGCATTGTCGGGAGGCAACCGTCAAAGAATAATATCTAGATGTACTATACGATACTAGACGAGATTGAACGGGACGAGACGGGATAAGAGACGAGCCGATACTATACTGTGGAGGTAATATTACTATACCTATACTATAATGGACTATACTTGAGTATGACGGTACTACTAGACTATAATATACGATACGTTACTAGTACGAGACTTATGACTGAGACTATGACTGTACTATAATATACTATACTAACAGTTAGGCAGGGAATATGAGGGAGATTGCTAGATGGGTTGGATGGATGGACGTTCATGATGAATTCCATCTCCTCATTCCTAATTAGTTCCCCGCTCTGTTATTCTGTCATGTTCTGTCTTTATTTTATGAATTCTTGAATTCCCTTTCTTGTCTTCGTACCAATTTTCCCACATGTCTTCAGTTCCTAATCCCATCTCTATGAGTCAGTGTATCTCCTTTCTCTTGTCGCCCAGTCAATTTATTCTTGTATGTCATTCTGTTATTCTTTCTCCCTCTCCCACATTTAATCATTCTCTATGGTTTTGACTTTTGTTTTTCCTCTAGAAAAGGATAACATAGAGGGTCTTCATCTTGCGTCTCAATCAATGTGTCATAAATTAAGGTAAAATAATCCTTTACGTTTAATGTAAGGATACTAGATGTCATGTGACTTCCATAAACTTTTACTAATTATAAATTAAATGTTGTGTTTTAATATTATTTAGGTTTGTTGTTGTTTTTTACGGGTCATTTTTTGGGTGGGAATCCCCTCATAAGTCCATCATGTGACCATCTACGATATTCTGTAATCTTAACTGTTTGGGGATACTAGAGAACCTCTCCAAAAACATCTCAAAATACAACATCTCAGGACATGACCAATGGTCAACATCAAGTTCCCTCAGATCCTACAGACAATATGGAGACCATGTCTCGTAATTTTACTTACTAGCAGGTGCCTGACACCAACTTATTTATCACAATTTCATCCATACATTAGTATTCATTATTTTGTGGTGGATTTAGATAGCGCCCAAACATCTTCCGTAGCGCTTTACAATTAAATTGAATACATTACCATCAGGCCCTCTGCCCCGAAGAGCTTACAATCTAATCACTTTATATGTACACATAACAACCTATGAGTGTGTCTTTATGATGGGGGGGGAAACCGGAGTGCCTGGAGGAACCCACGCCAAAGGCACGGAGAGAGAGAAACAACAAACAGATTGTGTCCAAGGATGGAATCGACACTCAGGACTTTCAGCGCTGCTAAAGCATCAGTGCTAACCACCGAGCCACCGTGTTTCTTATGCCCATAGGTTATTGATTGTACTATTGCTTGTTAAGTTTCTACTCGGTATCTTGTGAATCCTTATTGCTACTATCTATCTTATTAATGTACCATTCCCACTACGGTGAAATTCCATTCGATCTGCAAGGCATTAAACTTTCTCCTTGACTAAATGGTCCCCTTTCAGGTAATGTCCTAACTGACCAGTCCAAACTCGGTCTATATGTCCTAAGACATCCAATCTCCTCATTCCTCTAGGTCCCCTCTCTAGTTATTCTGTCATGTTCTGTCTTCATTATATTCATTCTTGATGTTCCATTCCATTTCTTGTCTTCATTCCAACATTCCAGGTGTCTTTGTTCCCAACTCCATCTTCCATACTCATCGTATCCTCTTTTCTATTGTCTATCATTCTATTGTCTATCACTCTAGTGTCTATCATTCTATTGTCTATCATTCTAGTGTCTATCATTCTAGTGTCTATCATTCTATGTTCATATCACTCTAGTGTCTATCATTAATTGTCTATCACTCTAGTGTCTATCATTCTATGTTATATCACTCTATGGTCTATCATAAGTATGTCTATCATTCTTATTGTCTATCATTCTAGTTCTGATCATTCTATTGTTACACTCAGTGTCTATCATTCTATTGTCTATCACTAGGTCATCATTCTAGTGTCTATCATTTATTGTCTATATTCTAGGGTATCCTTCTATTGTCGATCATTTATGCTATCACTCTAGTTCTATCCCCACTCTAGTGTACTATCATTCTATTGTCTATCAGTCTATGTCTATCATTTCTATTGTCTATCATTCTATTGTCTAGCATTCTATGGTCTATCCATATAGGGCTATTCATTCTATTGTCATATCACTTCTATTGTCTATATTCTATTGTCTATCATTATATTTGCTATCACTATAGTGTCTATCACTTAGTGTCTATCACTCTAGGGTCTATAATTCTTATGGTCTATCATTCTATGTCTATCATCTATGTCGATCATTCTAGTGTGTTTCATTCTATTGTCTATCACTCTAGTGTATAGCCTTTTTCTATTGTCTATCATTCTATTGTCTATCCTTCGAGTGTTTATCATTCTATTGTCTGTCAATCTAGTGTCTACATTCTATTGTCTATCATTCTATTGTCTATCATGCTATTGTCTATCAATCTAGGTGTCTATCACTCTAGGGTATATCATTCTTTTTCTATCATTCTATTGTCTATCATTCTATTGTCATCACTCTAGTGTCTAGTCTACTCTAGTGTCTAGCACTCTAGTGTCGATCATTCTATTGCTCTATCATTCTCTTGTCATCAGCTATTGTCTATGTCATTCTGGTGTTTATCATTCTATGTTATCACTCTAGTGTCTATCATTATATGTCTATCATTCGATTGTCTATAAGTCAGTGTTTATAATCTATTGTCTATCACTCTAGTGTCTATCCTTCTATTGTCTATCTTTATTGTCTATCATTCTATTGTCTATCCCACTCTAGTGTCTATCACCTCTAGTGATATCAGTCTATGGTCTATCATTCTATTGTTATCATTCATTGTCTATCACTCTAGTGTCATCACTCTAGTGTCATCACTCTAGTGTGATCATTCTATTGTTCTATCAGTCTAGGTCTATCCTTCTTAGTGTCTATCATTCTATTGTCTCTCCTGCTATTGTCTATCATTCTATTGTCTATCATTCAGTGTCTACATGTTAGTGTCTATCATTTAGGGGCTATCATTTCTCGTTTGTCTATCATTCTAGGTCATCATTCTAGTGTGCTCTATTGTTCGATCTATTGTCTATCATTCTAGTGTCTATCATTCGGTATCGTCATCATTCTAGTGTCTATCATTCTATGGTCTATCATTATTGTCTATCACTCTCGTGGCATCATTTATGTCTCTCAATCTATGGTCTATCATTCTATTGTCTATCATTTCTATTGTCTATCACTCTAGTGTCTAGCACTCAGTGTTCTATCATTCTAGGGTCTAGCATTTAGTGTTCAATCATTCTAGTGTCTATCATTCTATTGTCTATCCATTCTAGTGTCATCATCAGGGGTATCATTAGTGTCTATCATTCTAGTGTCTATCATCTGTGTCTATCATTCTAGTGTCTATCATTCATTATCTAATCATATATTGTCTATCCACTCTAGGTTCTATAACTCTAGGTCTATCATTCTAGTGTTCTATCATTTATTGTTATCATTTAGTGCTAGCATTTTAGTGTCTATCATTCAGTGTCTGTATTCTAGTGTCTATCATTCTATGTCTATTAATTCTAGTGTCTATCATTTCTATGGTCTATCTTCTATTGTCTATCATCTATTGTATATCACTCTATTGTCATCAGTTTATTGTGTATTGTCTATCAATTCTATGGTCTATCCATTCATAGTGTTATATCATTCTATTGTCTATCATTCTATTGTCTATCATTTAGGCTATAAGTTATATGTCTAGCCTCTTATTGTCTATCACTCTATTGTCTACACTCTTATTGTCGATAAGTCTATTGTATATCATTCTATTGTCTATCTCTCTATTGTTCTATCATTCCTATGCTATCATTCGATTGTCTATCATTCTAGGTCTATCCTTTCTAGTGTCTATCATTCTATTGCTATCATGTTAGTGTCTATCATTCTATGTATATCAGTCTATTGTCTATCATTCTGGTCTATCATTCTATGTCTATCATCTATTGTCTATCATTCTAGTGCATCAACTATATGTCTATCAGTTCTATTGTCTATCATTTAGGTCTATCATTCTATGTCTATCATTCTAGAGGTCTATCATTCATTGTCTATACTCTCTTGTATATCAGTCTATGTCTATTCATTCTATTGGCTATCACTCTATTGTATATCATCTATTGTCTATCATTGCTATTGTCTATTTCATTCTAGTTGTTTATCATTATATTGTCTATCATTCTATTGTCTATACCTAGTGTCTATAATTCTTATTTGTCTATCATCTCATTTCTATTCACTCATTGTCTATCATTCTAGTGTCTATCATTCTATTGCTATCACTCATTGTCTATCATTCTATTGTCTATCATTCTCTTGTCTACATTCTCGGTTTATCATTCTATTGTCTATCATTCTATTGTCTATCATTCTAGGGTTTATCATTATATTGTCTATCAGTCTCATTGTCGATCATTCTATTGTCTATCACTAATTGTCTATCACTCAGTGTCTATCATTCTATTGTCTATCATTCTAGGTCTATATTCTATTGTCTATCACTCTATTGTCTATCATTCTATTGTTATCCATATATTTGTCTAATCATCTTGTCATCATTCTATCTGTCTACACTCTATTGTCTTATCATTCTAGTGTTATCATCTATGTCTATCACTCTATTGTCGATCTTCTATTGTCTATACCTTATTGTCTATCATTCTATGTCTATCATCATTGTCTATCTTCTATTGTCGATCAATCTATAGTGTCATATCATTCTAATGTCGATCAGTATATTGTCTTCCCTCTATTGTATATCATTCTATTGTATATAATTCTATTGTCTATCACTCTATGTTCTCTCATTCTTATGGTCGATCATTCTATGTCTATCATTTATGTTTCCATTCTATTGTCTATCATTATATGTCTATCATTTAGTGTTTATCATTCTATTGCTATCATTCTATTTGTCTATCATTCTAGTGTTTATCATCTATTGTATATCAGTCTATTGTCTATCATTCTAGTGTCTATAATTTCTAGTGTCTATCATGCTAGTGTTTATCATCTATTGTCTATCATTCTTGTCTATCATTCTAGTGTTTATCATCTATTTCTATCATTCTATTGTTATCATTCTAGGTGTTTTATCATTCTATTGTCTATAATTCTATGGTCTATCATTTAGTGTCTATCATTCAGTGTCTATTCATTATATGTCTATCATTCTAGTGGTCTCTATCATTCTAGTGTCTATCATCTATGTTTTCATTCTATTGTCTATTCATTCTGGTTTATCATTCTATGTTATCATTATTGATCTTCATTATAGTGTGATCATTCTAGTGTCTATGATTCTATTGTTCTATCATTATAGTGTATATCATTCTAGTGTCATCATTCTAGTGTTTACATGTCTATTGTCTATCATTCTATTGTTAGCATTCTAGTGTTTATCATTCTATTGGCTATCATTCATTGTTATCATTCTAGTGTCTATCATTCTAGTGTTATCATTTTGTCTATCATTCTAGTGTCTTATCATTTATATTGTATACATTCTATTGTCTATCATTAAGTGTCTATCAGTTCTAGTTGTGTAGCATTCTATTGTTTCATTCTAGTGTCATATCATTCTATTGTCTATAACTTAGTGTATATCATTCTAGTGTCTATCTCTAGAGTTTCACTCTATTGTCTATTCATTTAGTGGTTTATCATTCTGTGCTATCTATTCTATTGTCTATCATTATTATGTCGATCCACTCTATTGGTCTATCACTCATTGTATCATTCTAGTGTCGATCATCTATTGTCTATCATTATTTGCTATCAGTCTAGGTCTATCATTTAGTGTCTATCATCTATTGCTTCTTCTAGAGTCTATCATTCTAGTGTCTATCATTTATAGTGGTCTATCATTCTAGGTTTAACTCTATTGTCTATCATTTAGGTTTATCATTCATTGTCATCATTCTATTGTATATCACTCTATTGTCTATCACTCTATTGTCTATCATTCTATTGTCTATCATTCTATTGTCTGAATCATTCTTTTTCCTTTTCCTCATAACATTTAATCATTATCTTACGGCTCCAACATTTTTTTTCCTCTAGCTGAAATATTGTGTTCATTTGTTTACAATAATTTAGTCACCGCCACGCCCGGAGCACGTAATGTTTTATTGGTTCTTTAGCAGCATGTTAAGTTGTTATGAAAGTAGAAGTTTAATTAGAGAATTCACAATGGGTGATATCAGCATTGAGGCCTCTTTTGGTGTGTTTTTAAAACTCTAAAGCGAAAACTGCTGCCAATCGGCTGTTGTAGAAGTCAAGGACGAGAAGACGTTGATTGCTCCTAACGAGGAAGATCAAGAAAAAAGCTTATTACCCATGATCCATTGTTCCCTGTGATTGTTTGATAGAATCCTGCCAACTACAATAAACCTTGGAGAATAGTCTGTATCAGAAAACAGAAGAGATATTTTGAACATTATTTGGATTGTGGTTCTCACAGATGTCACGAAACCCTTTAAATCTGCTTGGGTGAAAATTAAATTAATTGTTTAAAAACGTTTCCGTGGTTCACTCTAGGCGGTGGTTGGAAAAGGCCTTAGCGGAAAATGGGTCTGGTCCGTGCAACAAGATCCTTAATCACTCAGATGTAGACGTATCTCTGCCCAGATTTAAATATCCGTAATTAGCAATGGGAAAGCAGGAATGTCTAATGGGTTTCATTCATTGGGTAAACAAGCCCCACACTATTAACAAGGCCATTCAGGCATTCCAAAGTTCTGTATTTTTATATAGATATATATATAAAACAAAGATATTATTGTTAGTGATTACCACTTAAGTTAACCCCTCAAATGAAAAAAAAAAAATCACCCTAAATCTATAATAGTTTACAAATCTGTGAGATGTAAGTATGGACCTGAAATGCTGCCTGGTGTCCTGTTATTTCTCTATTGCTTACTGGTTTGTTTCCAGTTACCAGCTTGTCAGTCGTGGAGTCCCCTTTGAGCATGCACAAGCTTGGAGAGCTTAAAGAGAGGCAGAAACCTTATGAGAGACTGAGGGAAGGGGGAGACACTTAATTTTGCGATAACTGATTTGCTCTGTGTCTGTCAGCTTTCTAACTATAGGGTTTAGGGGGGTTGTAAGACCTTTAGATAACGTTATTTTTTATTTCAGGGTGAACATCCATTTAAGCATTTATTTTAAAACCATTGTAAAATTATGATTTTGTAAAACTGTACAATTCACAGTTTCACAGTTTTGTGATTTAGAACCCAGGAAAGCAGCTAATGCTATATCACTGTCTTTCTATGTAATTCAATTAACCAAGATACACTGTACAATGTTTCAGTACAGAAATTCCGGCAGTTCCGACCCTCTCCCCTAGGCTCAATGGACCTCACAACACGGATCAGTGTGAATAACACGGGGGAGAGGAGGAAGTCTCCAATCAGATACTTAATCTTCTCTATTATTAATTTATTTACTTCTAAAACTTTGTTAAAGGCCACATTCTCTCTTAGTGACTTCACTGCATTAATCTAGAAGCCTCATATGATCATTAGGAGTGGCCGAGTTCGCGGATCCGAACCCGGATCCACCGCGGATTAATCACGGTTCGCGAACGGCGGGTTTTGTTCCGGATTTTCCGCCTTCCGAACTTCTGATCCGCGGATTCTCGTATTTTCGAAAAATTTTCTAAATTAGAGGAATTTCTCGTATTTTCGAGGATTTTTTCCCATTTTAATGGCTCAGTCTCGCGGATTTTCGAATTTTCAAATTTTTCTGAAAAATCGCAGGATTTTGCAAAGTTGGAATCTTAATGATCATTGAGTGGTAATTTATTTTTTTTAATAACATTAGTATTTTTATTGATGGTTAAAATGTACCGTTTCACTAACAAGAACAAAAAATTGAAATAAAACACTGCAGCATGTATAATCCGAACTCTTCATGGAGAATATCATCTTAGAAATAAGAAAAATTTGAAACCTTCTAGCTTTAGTTGAGCCCTTTAGGGTCGAATTAATCTTATAAAAAGTGTTTGAAATTATGAGTTAGGTTAAATTGTTTGCTCTCTGTGCCTTGTTCATATTGAAGGTTGGTGGTTGGGGATTCGGAAGCTAAGAAGTGAGGAAAGATACAAAGCCACCATGAGGGTGATAATTGTCTTGATGAGGTCCACTTGGCCTGGTTATAAGAACACAGAACCTGCCGCAAACAGAAGGTCAAGTTCTGAGAATCCGTGAAAGGGCAACAGTACAAATTCTTCCTTCAGGCCCCCAATCATTCCAGGGTCCACAGGAAATGGTTTCATCAGGCGCACCACGCAAAGCTGGTATGGGGATATCGTTTGTTAAGGGAAATTGATTCAAGTGACCTTGTGGACCTTGTGTGACTTGTGGGACCTGTCTGACTTTGGGACCTTGTGGGACTTGTTGGAACCTTGTGGACCTTTGTGGAACCTGTGTGACCTTGTGGGGACCTGTGGAACCTTGGGAGGCTTTGTGGGACCTTGTGGAACCTGTGGGACCTTGTGGAACCTTGGGGACCTTGTGGGAACCTGTGGGACCTTGTGGGAACATGTGGAGGAACCTTGTGGAACCTTGGGGACCTTGTGGGGCCCTTGTGGACCATGTGGACCCTTGTGGAACCTTGTGGGACCTGTGGGACCTCTTGGGAACTTCGGAGACATAGCCTAGCAAAACGAGTTTGATCACTGGGTTGATACACTAGGGGACTTTTATCCCACCAACTGCAACTTCCAACTATGAAATAGACCATGGAGTTTTCCCACATTGGGCCCAGTTCCTATTGTGTGTATTGAAACAATAACTGTGTGTATGTACCAAACGCTATTTAACATATTTAAGAGGGAAAATAATTAAAATAAACCTTGCGACGTCCTTTGGTTAATTCCACAATAATGCCAAACACATACAATAAACCGCCCACAAACCATTTAGACCATAACATGATCCATTAATAGTTTTTTTTTACAAAAGGTCATTGTGTTTACTTTATTGTCTTTAATCCTCTTCTTACTTCCCATTTATACAAAACCCAAAAGAACATAATAAAAATGTGTGCACTGGTAATTAATATGGTTGGAATGTGGCTCTATTTCAAATTCTCTAAAAGGTAAAAACAAGATGTCCATGGGATGTTCCTTCCTAGGCCATCCGAACAGTGTTGGATTCTGCAACATATTCACATGCACTGCGTATTATACAGAGAATAATTATTACCCGGTGAGTCATGTGACACCTCTGAGATTAGTAGGAACCGACTGTAATGGATGACAAAGCTACGCACCAATTTTGCAAAGATATCATTATAGAATATTCATAGTCGGGTATTAGGAGATAACATCCAAAATCCAGGAATAGCCTATACATTATTCCGGATAAAAAGCATAGGGTCCTTTCGTTGTAAAATATAAAGATATAAAAGCTTTCTGTTAAGTAAAAGCCTGCAGCCACTGTACTTATAATAGGCGTTCATTTCACATTGGGGGGGGCATCATTCACTAAAATATTGACAGGGTATTTGTGGCTCTTGAGAACTATATTGGTGTATTTGTCTCTTGTCTATGTCAATCTTATTGATAACTAAAAAATGAAAGTTTAAGTATAAACTACACATTTGGCGTAAATGGAAGGATAGAGTCAGTGTTGGAGTGTATCTGTGAGTGTACCTGTCTGTTTATATCTGTGAGTGTACCTGTCTGTGTGATTGGTAGGTGTATATGTGGTGTACCTCCTGTGTGTATATGTTGTGTATCTGTGAGTGTACCCTGCTGTGTGTATCTGGTGAGGTACCTGTCTGTGTGTATCTGTGAGTGTACCTGTTGTTTATATTGTGAGTGTACCTGCCTAGTGTGTATCGTATGTGATCTTAGTGAGTTGTACTGTCTGTGTGGAAATGTGAGTTGTACCTGTATGTGGTATCTGTATGGTTATCTGTGAGGTACTACCTGTGTGTAATAGTGAGTGTACCTGTCTGTGTGGAACTGTGAGTGACCTGTCTGGGGTATCTGTATGTGTATCTGTACTGCCTGTTGTGTGGATCTTTGAGGTGTACCTGTCTGTGGCAACTGTGAGTTACCGTCTGTGTGTATCGGTGAGTGTACATGTCTATGTGTATCTGTATGTTGATCTGTGAGTGTACATGCCTGTGTGTTCTGTTCTGTGTATCGTGAGTGTACCTGTCTGTTGTGTATCTGTGAGTTACCTGCCTGTGTGTTGTATTGTCTGTGTATCTGTCTGTGTGTATCTGGTTCTGTGTATATGTGAGTGTACCTGTTCTATGTGTAAACGGTGAGGTAACCTGGCTGTGTGTATCTGTCTGTGTATCTGTGAGTGTACCTGTCGTGTGTAACTGTGAGTGTACCGGGCTGTGTGTCATCTGTATGTGTACTGTGAGTGACTGCCAGTTGTGTATCTTGTATGTGCATTTGTCTGTGTGATCCATCTGGGGGGGAGGGTTTTTTACTGCTTTTAACCTAACAGGAGATTCCCATACATATGTTTTGGAAAATACAATTCCCAGAAAACAAAAGCATGCTGAGGAGTTGTAGTTTCCAAACAGCTGTATGGGAATTCTGCTGTCCATTTAAAGGGCAACTTAAGCTCCAAAAAAATACAGAATCAGCAGGCAGTAGTGGTTAATTATTTTACCCTCGGCTTATAATCAGGTCGCTTATACTTCGGGTATATACAGGGTTACCTTAAAACTGTAAATTTCAAACTTCAAACTAAATCCATCCATTTTATTATTGTGCTTTAATTTATAGAAGAAAAAAGATAAACTTTCCAAGCCTAATCTACCCTTGCTACGGGATGTTACATTTGTAATTCCTGCATAAAACAGGACAATGCAAAGGGCCTCATTCACAATCGCAAGAGTCACAACGCTGTGCCGAGGGCTCGCTGTGCTTTAATTATTATGGAATAGCGGGCTCTCATTTGAATCCATCTATTTGAGACGACGGCGCACTCACTTTTACCCCAACTATCAGATCTTATTTACCATTTGAAAAGCTAACATTCTGATCTGGTTGGGGTCAAAATTAGCACCATTTTAAGCCTAAGAAAATCTTTATTGACTAAACCCGAAAGGTTAAGACGATGGCTGCTAGCGCAATGGGGGTAGTGACATAATGTAAAAATGAATTCGTCACAAATATTAATTTTATTAAAGATGAACAATATTAATTAGTTGTCTTGACGAATTTAGTGCAAGCTCCCTGCACGGGTAAGAGCTTACCAATTCTACGAAAAGAGTATAAAAATGTAGGAACCCATCATTCTGCGTCTCCTTTCTATGTCACGTTTAACAGGAGGCGCGATTTCAGGCTTTTTTTCCCCCCTAACGAATACGGATTTAGCTTGTAATTACGGGCGTACGGTTCGCAACTAATGGATTAAAGGATTTACGTCATCTCACCTAAGAGCTGTCACTATGAAGTCGTTCTGTGATTTTCTAGCGTTAGGAAAACAAAGTGTTGGAGAAAAACCCACACTAACTAGTGAAAAGTCCTTATCAGTTTATTGAAGTTCCGAAATCCTATCGTTCACACCGCTCTATCGCCCATCCTCAGTTAACTCCAATATAATAGCCCCTGCAGCTGAAATGTATTCTGGTATTAGCATTTTAATTCGGAAGAGAAGGAGAAAGTCAGATTACTCAACACCATTTATCACAAGACCAATCAAAACAACTTTTCATCATTTACTTATTGCCTGTGGCCAACATCTCAGTCTCTTTATGGAGTACGTTACCATTTAATTCTAAAGGCCTCCCAGATTTACACTGATCAGGTCTCACTATTTATACCGTCACGACCCGGCCACCGATCCCCCATGCAGTTCGGAGAGCAAACCAGTCTCTCATTGGCTTGATTAGTTAACCACATTTGGACTAATGAAACTGCCGACAATCGCTGCAGCCTAACATACCTGATTCCCAGAATGATGCATCCAGATTCGCCGTTAACAGAATCTTAATGCTGAACAATTTGCTGGTGTTTTTAAGGATTAACTAAACACAAATTGTTATTAAATAATATTGAAATATTTAACACACCCCCCCATTTACCCCCCTTAGAACACCAATAAACTAAATTGCTTAACACATTCTGGGCCGTAAACAGCATTAGCTAGAGACTTTAATAGGCGTTGAACCTGTCTGTGACTTTTTAAGTTCCGGTTTTAGTAGTAGAACTGGCGCATTGTTGTGTATAAGCCGACATAATGGTCGTGACAACCAAGGTGTGATACGGGAGTATGCTGGGAAAATAAACCCCAAACGTCTGTGTTCGTAAATGGTACAATTTCCACAGTAAAATGAGACGCAACGAGATCATATGATAACACCTGTCTCCTTTTTATCATTCTTAACATGACCCCCTTTAAAACACCTCTTAGGATTTAATAACCTTTAAAGTCTGATCTCATATCAATTTTGGTCACGTTTTTATGTTAACCGACTGGAAAGGATAAAGTAAACCATAATTCATAAAATGAATTAAAGAATTAAAAACAAAAATGGAAAGAAGGTTATATATTAGTGGATATTGCTATAGTACAGTATTGTACAGTATTGTATAGTATAGCACAGTATAGTATAGTACAGTATAGTATAGTGCTGTACAGTATAGTATAGTACAGTAGAGTATAGTACAGTATAGTACAGTATTGTACAGTATTGTATAGTATAGCACAGTATAGTATAGTACAGTATAGTATAGTACTGTACAGTATAGTATAGTACAGTACAGTATAGTACAGTATAGTACAGTATTGTATAGTATAGTATAGTATAGCACAGTACAGTATAGTATAGTACAGTTCAGTATAGTACTGTACTGTATAGTATAGTACAGTACAGTATAGTACAGTATAGTACAGTACAGT